>ML812726.1:81429-114975 GCA_009831015.1 Picea engelmannii
AGCCATCAGGCCGAATCAGCTTCTGAGAGATGGATACTTTCTATGTATATCTTTCTGATTTCGAGATGTAGCTCCGTTGTGTATTGTTCACAGCTACTCTTTATAGTTATTTGACATGGATCTACAGTGTATTTGATTGGTAGCCATGGTTCTGATTTATCCCGAGCATGGGTATGCCCGCCTCGGTGAGACATTTGATATTTCTTGTAGACGGCACCTCCTGATTCCTGATTCATGGGCTCACTCATTCAACATATCAGTACAGATTGGTAAAGAATTGGTAATGTGTTTCGGCCATCAGATGTTCTTCTGACCTCACACATTAGGGGGCATCTGTTATAACCCTAAATTGCACCATCCATGCTTACCTGGCATCAGGCCTACTCATTTCCCTTCATTGTCAAAGCCATGTTGAACAGACTCTTCAAAAACCTCCTAAATTAAGTAACCCACGCCCTAACTTATCACTGGGCACATTGGAACGCTGGCATGCCTTATACTGCATGCGTTGGAACGATGGCTGGCCCACTACAGCCCACGTTTACCTAACAAAGAAAAAAATCAGGAAATTTTCCGACGGAACGAAAAGCTTTGGGTCAGTTAACTGGAACTCCCAGCCATGCATGGCCGAGAGTTCGTCTAAAACCCTGGCTCCTTCTAGCCTATCAAAGAAGGGGTAGGGGTATTATTCAAAGGAGGAAAATCATAGAAAAGAAACTCTACCCAATTGTCGAATCCGTTTTGTCCGAACCCTTTAGACTTTCCTCAAGCTTTAGGAGAATTCAAGCAAAGCAGTTGGAGGACAAAGAAGAGGAGGAGCCTAGGATCAGGATCAAGGAACGGTGGCCAGTCTCTATAATCATTGTAAGTTGATTCATCTTGAGATTAATAAAAAGATACTTTTCCCGTCCCAAATGCACGAGTCTTATGTGTTTCATTTGACTTATGTTTAATCTCTAACCCTCTAGTAGAACAATAACATGCATGCGTAGTTTTTTCTTGATTGCAGGATCGCTTTTTGGAAGGAACAGCAGAAGCAACGGGATAAAGCTCAACGGAGGATCTACACCAACCGTCGATAAAAAGGTTAGTTGGTTCTTTCCATGTTTGCATGTGAAAAAGGGTTTTAGGTTTGGGGTAGAAGGTTAAAAGTAATTTCTGAAGGGTCATGATCTGCATGCAAGTTTAAACCCTAGCTTGTTAGTCCGTAGGGTAGAATTTCCCAACAACAGTGAGTACCTGCGAGACAGATGTCAGGAACAGAGTCAAAAAGGCACAAGAAACAGATCCCTTCGTCCGAAATGTGACCCTGTACCTACAACAAGAACCCACTAGAGCAAAATGCGAAGGCTATCAGATGACCGAAGGAGGTCTGCTCACCTACAGAGATAGACTGTACATTCCCAATTGTGACGACTTAAAGAGGTTCATCATGGATGAACTACATAAAAGACCCTACACTGGTCACCCAGGATACTAGAAAATGATCACTGCCACCCGAAAGAAATTTTATTTGCCAGGATTGAAGAAGGATGTGGCCAAATATTTGGCCCAATGCATAGAATGCCAACAGGTTAAAGAAGAACATCGACACCCAGCAGGACTACTACACCCTTGACCCATCCCAGAATGGAAATGGGAAACCATCTCCATGGATTTTATCATTGGATTGCCAACTTCAACCAAACAGAATGACACCATTATGGTAGTGGTGGATAAACTGAGCAAGTCTGCTCATTTCATCCCCATCAAATCAACCTGCAAGGCGATAGATATCACCCAGATATTCATGAAAGAGGTATTCCGACTGCACGATATGCCGAAAGAGATAATATCTGACAGAGATACCAAATTTACTTCCAATTTTTGGAAATCACTGATGGAAGGTTTAGAGACCAAATTGTTGTTTAGTACCGCCTATCACCCTCAAACTGATGGACAGACAGAAAGAGTAAATCAGATATTAGAAGATATGTTGAGGATGCATGTAATGCATCAACCCAGGAAATGGGAAGACTACCTGCCATTGGTAGAATTCGCCTACAACAACGACTACCAAGCATCCTTAAAGATGAGTCCTTTAGAGGTCCTCTATGGTAGGCCGTGTAATACTCCAGTCAGCTGGAGTAACCCTATAAATAGGATTTCTATTGGACCCGATATGTTGAAAGAAATGGAACAACAAGTGACTCGGATAAAACAAAATCTGAAGGTCGCTCATAACCGACAGAAAAGTTACGCTGATCAAAAAAGAACTCCAAGAGAGTTCAAAGTAGGAGACCATGTATATCTCAGAATTAAGCCCAGAAGGAGTTCCCTCAAAATGGGAGCTTGTGCCAAATTGGCACCCCGGTATTGTGGACCCTTTGAGGTTCTAGACAAAGTGGGACTTGTAGCCTATCGGCTAGAACTTCCTCCCACAGTAAAATCACATAATGTTTTCCATGTTTCATTATTGAAAAATTATGTACATGATACTAATCATATAATTGACTGGTCTGTGATCTAGGTGGAACCAGAGGGAGAATTTCTACCAGAACCCCAATACATACTGGACAGAAAGGAAACCCCGCTCCAGAACAGAACCATTGCACAGGTCAAGGTGCAGTGGAAACATTTTGGCCCAGATGAGGCTACATGGGAAATGGAAGATGCCATGAAACTGGCATATCCGATTTTGTTTACTTCTGTACATGCAATTCATGTTAGTGGATAAGAACATCGAGGATGATGTTCCTTTTAAGGGGGAGGGAATTGTAACACCATGTTTCCCCCAGCTTGTAAATATAACTGGACTGGCCAAGGACTATGGAAAACTCATAAATGTGAATATGTGATGTAAATGGACCTTGAGGAAGAGGTCAATGAATGTGAATGATATTTTGAATTTATTGCAGGACTGCTGAGAGGGGATGTGCAGAAAAAGAGACCACGATGGCGGTGGAAGGTCCCTGAAAAGGTGGCATTAACTTCCACCAAGAATTAAATACCGTATTTGGACTCCACTGGCCCGAAGAACCAAAAGCAGCTCGTTGGCCCTGAAATTTAATGCCTCACAGGCTGGTAGGCGGATGGTTTGATGAGGGGCCCATCCATAGAGCCGTCCGACCTGATCGGCGCGAGGGTAATCGTGCCACACGCAACCTCGCGAGAGGATAAGGCGTATGGAAGAAGCGATTGAGGGTGCAGACGCGAGGGGAACTCTAGAATTATGCAGAGTGAGTGATAGCAGAGAGGAAGGATTGCAACCTTCGCTCCTGGTCACTGACAAACAGAGAGATTTAGTCTCAGAGCATCGTGGTCTCATCTTGGGGGTGGCTAGTGGTAAATCAGTTGGGAGTCGCTGAGCCTACGGTTGGGTGGAAACGAGCACCCCTCTCAGCAGTTGCCCACACTTCTAGTGTCATTACTGATAAGTGTTTATATATATTGCATCTTAAAATTCATAGACTGATATATGTATATATATATATGCTCATGGAACTGTGGAATTGTGAATTGATTTCAGTGTTAGAATGTCTGTGTAGTGTTTTGATAAGAATGAATAGATATGTGCTTATAACAGAGGAAACCATGCATGACTTATGTTGATAAATGGATTTGATTATGCATGAGCTGAACCAAGTCAGACTTCCAGTCCATCCTTGGGAGTTTGTTTCCCTTTGTATGTTTCCAGGAATGCCCTGGATTAGATCTCTTCATAGAGATTCCCTTCTTAGAAAGGTTTACCAAGAACCCAGAAAAAGGACTTGGATGCGCAAGTCTTAATCACCCTGCACGAAGAGGAATGACCCTCTTAAGATTCTGAAGTAGCTGCGTAGGGATAAGTAACGAATCGACGGATGAAATCCTATTGGAAGACCCATGGTCATTCACAACCATCAGATTGACGGAAGAAGTAGGAGCGTTATATCCCTTGCTCTTTTTCCCTCTATCTTTGTGAATAGCGAGGAAATCAAAACCGTAGGTTTCCCCAGGGTCCATGAGAAAATTTGGACCGTTGATCTTTCCACCTCCATGAGGTAGTGGAAGAAATGCATGAGGAGGGACGATCTGAGTCGTTGGCTCTCATTCAGAAATCCCATCAGTCGTTGGATCGGGTTAGGATGCTCGGAGCTTGGTCTCTGGGGTGTGCACGGGAAGAATGAATCTAGGCCATTAGATATTGGTCCAATTACCCGTCAGCCATCGGATCGGACCGGAGCTATCTGAGGGTTACCATCGGGAGCCCAGCCATCGGCATATCGGGATTCTCAAGGACAAGAAAATCAAGACACTCCAAGTCTTGAAACGCTGGGAAGATCTGGACCGTCCGTTTGAGGATACACGTGGTGGAGATCGAGGTTTACTATTGGGAGTCGGGTTATCGACCTTCCTGTGGACAGGAGATCGGGGAAGTCTGAAGTGAAAACCCTGGCCAAATCTGAGCTGTCCGTTTAGGGAGACAGGTGTCCATAATCCATAGAGAGTCGGGATATCGACATTCAGAAAATCGGAGTTCCTGAGGCCGTGAGAATGGGGACATCACAAGTCTCGAAATCCTAGAGGAATCGGGACAGTCCATCAAAAGAGTATGCGTGGCAACAATCGGCGTCGTCGAGGAAAGTCCCGATAGGAAGTGTTGGTCAGCGTTTGCGTCATCGGGATATCGGGAATTCTGGTGACAATTTGTTTATACATTTTGGAATCACGACGCTCGAAACCCCGATGAGTGGAAGCCAGCTGTCAGTATATTAGAGAAGTAGGAAGCGCCATTGTGGGGGCCAGTTGTCAACATAGCGGGAAGTCAGGATTCGAGGGATCGAGAATCCCGTGAGCCAATGCATTTTGGCATCAAAAACCCCGTAGCCCCGACAAGGGATAAGACTGCGGTCATGGGGATAGTGGTCATGTGAGCTAGGGGCCTAGCCAAGAGAGCTAGCGCGTAAAAGGGCGCGTCAGGATTCGAGGAATTGCGAGTCTTGGGGGCGTTTGCATTTCGACATTGGAAAGTCTGAAACCCCGATGGGGGACAAGGCTACGGTCTTGTGAGATAAAGGTCATGTGGACCGAGAGCTTAGCCTAGAGGGCTAGTGGAAATTGGAGCGCGTCGGGAATTTGAAGTCCAAACCTCGATGAACGGAAGAGAATTCTGTCGAGGGATCTCAGGGTCTATAATGACCGTTAGATGCGGAAACAAGACGTTAATTTAAGCTAGGACGTGGTTATGCCTTAGGATAAGTAGCGAGTGGATCTGGACGGTCAGAGTCCACCTGCCCAGATCTACGATTGAGGTTCCATTCTGGAGCCCCCTTGCCATTCTGCCTTTAATGGGGGGGGTCCGGAATTGGATGCGCAACTCTCAAACGGTTGAGATTATTTCATCGCGATCAACGGCGCTCAAGTGGATTCCGGACCCCCTTGGCCATTCTGCCTTTAAGAGGGGGGGGTCTGGAATAGTGTGGCGTGTGAAGTGGGACCCCTCCTGTCATGTCGACTACCGTGTCAAGGTTCCCTTTCTGCCACCTTCATAACACCTAACCGCGCGACGGGGCTTGTTCTCATTGGCACTTCTCTACTCTTGTTGAGGTTTGTTCCTATTGGCCATTCGCTGACCCCATAGGGATTCATCCCCATTGGTCGCTCACTAGCCTGCCAGGGTCCGGCGGTGGCAGAGTTGAATGTCTGGACATTACTGTAGCACCGAAGCGTGAAGTACAGAAGACACTACATTCAAATTGAATCGTGAACCTAACCCACGATCACATGGGAACGAAGAAGGAGAGAGAAAGAGCCAGCTTACGCTGGGCCTCCATGGTTATTTAGGGGTTTGAGTCCGACAGAGGACCGGAAAATTTTGATTTGGTTAGTGGGTATGTTACATGTAGTGGCCATACCTAGGCCCCAACATCCTTTGCCTAAACATCTAGAGAAATGGTTCACTAAATTTGACCCAGATTCGAAGCAAATTGTTGAAGATCATATCAAAAAATTTATGCTATCCATTAGGATCAGTAGTGTTGAGCATGAAGACGTAGTGTGCAGATTGTTTCCCTACACCTTTGAAGGTAATGCCTCTACCTGGTACTTTTCCCAACAACCCCACACCATCATGTCATGGGATAAATTTGAGTCCTATTTCCTTGAGAAATTCGGAGATGATAAGTCTCCTGAAGTTCTAGTCATGGAACTCTCTAGTTTAAAGATGAACCCCAAAGAAAAGATAAAAGACTTTAATCAAAGGTTCCTGAAATTAAAGAACTGAATCCCCACAGATTCGATGCCTGCCGAAAATCTTATCGTCGCATACTACACAAAAGCCTTACATCAGAACATAGCCATTTGGGTAAAAGGTCCAAGAAAGCCACATTGTTAAAAGCCTTCGAAGAGGCGAGTCAAATCGATAAAGATATTCTCAGCCTAAAAGACAATACCTTTAACAAGGGAAAGAATATTTCATCTTCCAAGAAGAAGATCAAAATCCTTCCTAGACCCCCCCAAAACAAAACTCAACCAGATAGTTCGGATCTAGAAAACTTACAGAAGGTCATTCAGAAGTTGTCTAATCAAGTTATACATTTGAAAAGGTCGGTTGAAGAAGCTTCTTCGAGCAAAGGGCCTTACAAACCCCCTTTTAGGAATCCTTTTCCCACAAACCATCCTAACTCAAATTCTGAAGGCCTAAATCTAGAAATCTTATAATTTGCTATTCAAACGATTCTAGAAGCACATGATAACTTGATTCCTCTCGAGATTCCTGAAGAAGTAGTTGAACAAGAGATAGTAGAAGAGGACGAATCCTCCCCAAACATTTTTGGACATTTTTCGGATAGCATTTTTCAAGCTAATTTCGAAACAATGCATCCTTACAATACCAGGAGTAAGACAACAAATAAGTCTTCTTCTGAAATTGTAACTAATGCACCTCTAAAACAGTCTAAATCAATTGAGACTAAACAGAATTCAGTAGCTCCAAGTTTAGAGTATGATTTGATTGAGGATCTAAAAAAAATTAGGGCTAACATCTCTGTTTACGAATTATTAAAATTCTCTTTTCTTCTACAAAAGACGCTGCAGAATATTGCGGAAAACAACAAAAACAACAATCCGAACAGCAACAAGGTTGCTAAAAACAGCCCCAAAACTCCTCAAAAGGTCTTCGCCAAAACGACGTCAAAGCCTTCTGATAAAAGAGACCTTACTGTAAAAAGTGTAACAAGTGTAGATAAACTAGTTTTAGGGGCTGCGATTAAAAAACAACAAACCTCTGTTGTTAATACTCGCAGAAATGTCCCTCCCTTTTTGTTGACTTTTGAAATTTTCAATAGGAATGTACATAACTGTATGGTAGATTCAGGTGCATCATCAAACGTAATGCCTTGGTCTGTATGTCAAAAAATTAATGCTGAAGGTCAACCGTCCAGCCTGAAAATTATTCAGCTTGATCGAACTAATGTTAAAGTAATATATTGAATTAAAAAATGTGCTTATCAGATTATCATCTAATCCTAAAGTCCATCAAGTCATTGATATCATTGTTGTAGATATCCCAGAAGTATATGGTTTTTTTTTAAGTAGAGATTGGTCTGAACAACTACATGGCTATTTTGCAATGGACTGGTCTCACTTGTGGCTGCCCGAAAATGGAAAGCCTAACAGAATCAAGGTAAATCGTGAGCGTTATCTTAAGTTCACGGTAATCGATTTAAATGATCCTAATGAACCATTCACTGCTTCTGCAAATTCACCTGAAATACAGGGGATGGACACTTTTTTCAGAAATTTCATGGTTGAAACCTCTACCATCACTGACCCGGAACAACAATCCGAAATTATGACATGCACGTAGTCGACAACTTTCTCTCAGTGGCCACATGCACCTAACGAAAATCAAATATGGTCTCTTTACTTCGATGGGTCAAAATCTAAGGAAGGAGTTGGTGCAAGGTGCATGCTCATTGATCTAGCAGGTAACAAGACTTTGATTGCTTTCTGGTTAGAATTTGAATGCACAAACAACATGGCCGAATATGAGGCACTCCTGCAAGGTCTCAGAAAAGCACTAGATTTAACATTCGGAATTTGACTGTCTTTGGTGATTCAGAAATCATGGTTAGACAAGTAAAAAATTCTATCCATTGTTTATCTTCGCACCTTAAAAGCTATCAAACTGAGGTATGGAATTTGATGAACAAGTTTTCTGCATTTAACATAAATTCTATTCCTAGATTGAATAATGCTGAGGCTGATTTGTTAGCTAACGTCGCCTCAATTTTTTTTCCTACAGAGGGCTTATCTCCGAATGAGTTTTCCATCGAATTGTTGTTCAGACCATCCATTCCGGACAACATCACAAATTGGAGAGTCTTCGATGACGATCAACAGATCATTAGTTTTCTGCACATGGAAGAGACTTTCCAGGGCACAATGATCGACGAAGGTACCCACGACGAAAACCTTCATGATTTTACGGTAATACTAGATCCAAGATCCCCGGAGTCTGCATCGGACATGGTAAACTCTATCCCAAAATCTTTGGTTAGGTTAGAAAATTTGTATGATCTTCACAATAAGTTCAGAAAATCAGTGAATTGTAAAATGAATAGTTCTTCCTTGACACATGAAAAAGTAAATTTGGGAACTAAAGACAACCAACAATGCATCAATTTGGGATTAGGATGTTCTGATCAAGAAAAGGTAGCATTTATTAAGTTGTTTAAGGAATTCAAAGATGTCTTTGCCTGGACATACGACGACCTAAAAACATTTGATCCTAACATCATACAACACATTATTCCCATGAAACCTCAGACCCAACCTTTTCCACAGAAGTTAATAAAGATGCACCCAAAACTCGAACCAACAGTCAAGAAGGAATTAAACAAACTCCTAAATGCTAAAATAATCTTCCCAGTAAGGCATACACAGTGGGTCTCTAATCTTGTTCCTGTGAGGAAGAACAGTGGTGAAATCTGACTATGTGTCGATTTTCGAAATCTTAACTGAGTGTCTGATAAAGACAACTACCCTGTCCCTCCCATGGAGCAGATCCTTCAACAGGTATCTGGTTCTGAAATATTATTCTTGTTGGATGGTTTTTCAGGGTATAACCAAGTCCTTAGGTCTCCCCCAGACCAGCTCAAAACTACTTTCCGTACCCCATGGGGCACCTACACTTATAAAAAGATGCCCTTTGGTCTCATAAATGTCGGTGCCACTTTTCAGAGAGCGATGGATATCACTTTTCGCGGCTTAATCAATCAATATGTAGTAGTTTACCTAGATGACATCACTATCTTCTCAAAAAATAAAGGAGATCATCTAGCTCATCTAAGATCTGTTCTACAGCGATGTCATAAGTACGACATTTCTTTAAATCCTAAAAAATCTGTCTTCGTAGTAGAACAAGGTAAGCTCCTTAGATTCATTGTATCAAATGAAGGGATGATTATCGACCCTGAAAGGACCAAATTCATTTCGAAACTCCCCCCTCCCTCATCAAAAAAGTCCATGCAATCTTTCTTAGGACAGATAAACTTTGTTAGGAGATTTGTCCCTAGCTTTTCAGAAATGGTGAGACCATTACAAAATTTAATAAAAAATGATGTACAGTACCATTGGGGACCTTTAGAAAGTCAGGCTTTAGATTCAATAAAAAAGGCTATAGTAGACGCTCCTTCTCTAATGAGACCTGATTTTTCACAAGACTTCACCCTCTACACGTTTTCCTCTGATCGGTCTTACACTGTTGTCCTAACTCAAAAGAATGTTGAAAACAACGAAGTCCCAATTGCCTTTATGAGCTCATCCTTCAAGGGAGCATAACTTAATTACCCAATAGTAGATTAGCAAGATTATGTTGTTTTTAAAGTGGTAAAACACTTTTGATCTTATCTGTTGAAATCTAGGACGAAAATCATTGTCCCTTACCCTGTTGTCAGAAATTTGTTAGTATAGAAAGAACTAGGCGAAAAAAGGGCAAACTGGGTCACATCCTTACAAGAATATGACATAGAAATCACCCCAGTACAAATTGTTATAGGCCAAGGTTTATGTAAGTTGGTTTTTGATTCAACTATAGGACAACAAAATGAAACTGGTATGTTAATTCCAGATCAGCACTATCAAAATCAAATCTGGTGTGCACAAAACCTTACTAGTCCCTGGTACGATGACATCGAATTTTGTCTTATACACGGATCATCTCTCCATCACCTTGATCCCCAAAAAAGTAGGGCACTAAGATTAAAATATGCTTCTTTTCAGCTGATTAACGGTATTTTATTTTGCCAAAATTTCGATGGAATACTTATGCGTTGTCTTGAAAAAGATGAAGCAGAAAAAGTCTTATTGGAGTTACATGCAGGGGAAGCTGGTGGGCATTTTGGTGGAGACAACACCACCCACAAAGTATTAAGAGCAGGTTATTACTGGCCTACCCTTTTCAAAGATGCTCATGCCTTATGCCGCACATGTGTAATTTGTCAAAAGGCATCTGGACGAATACAGAAACCAGGATTCCCATTGCAACCAGTTTCAATAGACTCCCCTTTTCAGCAGTGGGGCCTGGATATTATAGGTCCAATCAATCTGGAATCCTCGTAGTAGCATAAATACATCATAACATCCATATATTATTTCACCAGATGGTCCTAGGCTGCCCCATTAAAAGTTGTAAACACCAGTTAGGTAATATCCTTCCTGAATTCAAATATTATCACTCGTTTCGGTATTCCTGAATGCATAGTATTTGACAATGCTTCCTTTTTTTCGTCTCTTGAAATTTCTCTCTAGAAAAAGGAATAAAATTAAAGTACTCTGCCAACTATTACCCCCAAGGCAATGGTTTGGCAGAATCAACTAATAAAAACCTGATCAAAATCATCAAGAGAATAGTCTCCGAAAACCATAAAAACTAGCATAACACACTATTGAACGTGATCTGGGCTGACAGGGTAACTCCTAAAATTGTTATTGGTAATTCCCCCTTTTTTCTCGTTTCTGACAGGGAAGCGATTCTTCCACTGCATGTCCTTCTTCCATCTCTGCAGTTTTCGCAGAAAGTGCAAGAAGAAGACTGTCCTCCCTTGGAGAGTCGGATTAATGCTTTGCTAAAGTTAGAGGAAGTAAGGGCTCAAGAAAAACAAAAATTGGATCAACATCAACTCATTGTTAAAAACTGGTTTGATTCCAATTCTGCCTCTGATAGAAATTTTGAGGTAGGAAACCTTGTCCTTAAGTGGGACAAACCTCATGAGGGGAAAGGAGAGAATACTAAGTTTCTAAACTTGTGGTTGGGACCATTTTTAATTGCTGAGAAACTGGGTCCCAGTTCCTTTCGCCTGCAGAATTTAGAGGGACAACCAGACACCTTCCCGGTGAATGGCCAAGCTCTCAAAAATTACTTCACCTGATGACACTCCCATACACCCTTTGTAAATATTTTCTGTTTTGTTTTACTTGCTATTTGTTTTTCTTTTTTGGTTTGTTTTGGTTTTCATTTCTGCTTATCGGTCTTTCTTTTAAAACACACATGCCTGCACCACAGGTTAGCTCGAACAAAGAAAACATAAAACTTCCCCTCGAAAATAACTGTTGAAATTTGTCAAAACATCAATTGTTGTATTTCTCTGAAATTGTAGCCTTGTTAAAGATGACTTTTTGTTTGAAAAGCGTTTTCTTGGTTTCAATCTGCAATTGGAAGTATTCATGACCATCTATAAAAATCTTTTTACGTTGTCCCTGTTATTTAAGAGAGAAACTCAACGATGTTTCCCTGTTCTTGAAAGTTGGTTCTATTAATGAACTATTTTTGGATCTTGATGAAGGACAACACAATTTTTTTTTAAGCTCTGTGACATAAAGACTGGAATTTTCAGCGTCACCCCGCTCTATTGAATATTTTAAACAACTATAATATGAATAAACTCTTAGAGAGTTGTGGGAAGTGTTTGTAAACCCACCGGGACACTAAACAGGTCTGCTGGCAGTGGTTAAATGCATGCATGACACCAAGATAACTTCGTCGGGGTATTGAACAGGCCCGCTGGCAGCGAAGCAATGTCAGGTGAAATAAAATTCTCAGATATGGATTTCATTTTGTCCTTAAAAGTCCTTCGTTCTGATCTGAAATTTCTTGACAAGATAAAGACATCAGAGTGGGTTAATTAACATCCATGTTAAGGCTATGGATGCATGTTGGTAGCAACGGCCCTGTCAATAGTATTGGAGATTTTAACTTAACATTGTGGCTTTCTTTCTCCAAGTTTGTCACCAGTTTTCGTTTCTTTAAAAATAAAAATTATCTGAAACTAGACTGCGTTATGATTATTTGAGATGTTCAAATGGCTTTTCGGTTGTTCTTCGATTTGAAGTTTTTCAGATTTTTCTAACCTGAACTCGTTCGTGTAATAGAGATAACTGCTTCTCCCAGCATGTCGCCATTGTTGGCAGCAATAATATAATTGTTATTTTTATAAAATGACCTATGTAAGTTGCCTACACAGGGGCTATGAAATTTTATTACTCTTCGTGAGCAGTCTCCTAAACGACAGTTGTAAATGGTCGCTTTTTACTTATCGTCTATTCATGCTTCATTTTCATGACTGAAAGCATGAAAACTTGTGACTGTAATTACCATTTTGTTTTAAACTTTCATTGAAGGAAAATGGTTTATTTAATTTGTTATGGAGTTTGATTCCTTGCCATGAAGATATTACCCCGTTTTGGTTTTGACCCTTTCAACTCTAAGCATGTCTAAGAGATTGATAGTTTTAACAAACAAAATACCCCCACCATTTTATTTTTTTGTATTGGTTTTGGTTTGATCTTTCATCACATTTCTTTCACAAAACTTTTGATTATTCAATTTTTTCAAATTTACCCAAGTTTGTAATCAAACCATGATACACGCACTTATGTTTGTATTGAGTACTTTGGTCCTAGCTCGTACTCAATACCAAGGTGGCATACGATGTACAGATTGCCATTACTTCTTAGGGTGGTCTCGGGTTTCACAAACCTCTTCGCATGTGTTTTGATTAAACACCCTTCCCATCGTATGAGTCATTACAACGTGTATTGTTAAGATCAGGGTTATGGCTCTGTTTCATTTTTTCAAACCCTACCTGTATGTTGTGCTTTGATTACCCTCCCGTCCAGTATGGCCCTTGTAGTAAGGATTGAACCAAATGGTATCCAAACCCTGCTCTCATACGACGATGCTAGGGAGGATTTGGAAAGAAATGGTTGGCATGTTTTCATCAAGAAGTTTCAGGGTTTTAATCTTCAGGTTTCCCAAGAGTTCTCTTTATCCTTTGATGGTTGTAGGGAAAAATTTGGTGATGTGCAATTGGAGGTAACCGAGGATTTCCTGAGTCAAGCCACATGATTTCCAGCGGTTGGTCAGAAATGGTTTAAAAACGCGAAAGTGGAGGAAGTCCCTTGGACCCTGCTGTTTACATCACGAAAAATAACCAGTTGTGATAGAGGTATGCCAATTTCATTCCCAAAAGCTTGGTGGCATGATTTATTTGTTGTGGTGAAACAATTTGTTACATGTGAGGGACAGTTCAAACTTGTATTTCTATATCATTTACGCCTTTTTATGAGTTTTATGGGTTTCCCTTTGAATATTCCATATTACCTACTCAGAAGTCTATATAAAATGGGGAAAAGATTTAAGAAACAGAGGTCAGACTCAAGTCTTTTTCATAATGGCCTGATTAAAATCATCCTCATACATCAGTTAGAGTCGCAACATGACTATTGGGATTCGTTTATTACACGAAATGGTTTTGGTAACCCTGGATTGGGAGAAGTAGACAAACTCGTCGTTGAGGAAACCCTTTTCCACCCGACGGCATCTCTTCCACCTCCCCAGACTTGTGCCTCTTCCCTTAACAGCGAACCCTTGATCTATCCAAAGGTCATTCAACAGGCTAGTAAACCGAATACACATTCAAAGTACTATGTTAAAATTGCAAGGAAACCTACAGGAAAGAAGTTTAAAAGTAATGTTGATGTCAATTTCAAAAACAAAAGAGTTGGCGGGCTAATTTCTCGAAGTCTTCGAAATAATACAAGCTCTCATGCAGATGTGATTAGCATGATTGAGGTTAATGAAAGCTCAGACTCTGAAATTGACAATTTCCTTGCAGAGGAAGACCCTGTGTCTTTCGGGCCACACCCTAACTGACCCTATAAATTTGTCGATAATTTGCCTCCTTGCTTGCAAGACAATCCAGAGTTTCCTGGTGTCCAGCTCTGCAATAAATATACTATCTGTATGGAGGGTCCTCTGATCCATAATCTCATTTGTTCTGATGAAAATGCCACACAGTCATAGTGTGATTTCTGCCTATCATGGATCGACAGATACTATACTGATGTCCCATTTCTACAGTCACGAGTTAAGTTTTTAAAAGACCAGGTTGATGTTTTAACAAACGAAAACAACAGGCTTGAATCTATCATCCAAGGGAAGGATAAGCATTTGAAAACCACAGGTCAAGTGATTTTTAAAAATGTAGAGGTAGCTACAACCATCGTTAACTCCAAAGTTTTATGATACGATTGGATTTCATGATTAGAGGCATGATTTTTTTTAATTTAATAGCATGATTGTTTTCATTTTTAAGTTAGATTATGTGGTTTGTTAAATAAACTATTTTTATTATTAGATTAGCCTGTTTTATTTATTCAATAAAATGATATTTCATTTACTATTATAACTAGCTACATAATCACAAGATTATGTAGCCAGTTAAGAAAATTTGAATTGTCTAAATTAATGACAGAGAACATATCTGAGATCTTCCTATTTTCTCTTGCTTTCAGGATAATCCAGGAGCCCATGATTTCAAAGATGATATGAGGCACTTTTAATATCTCCCTGTCATATCTATTTTGTATTTTGAATAATAGAAATAGATTGTTGTTAGTTTTTGGATATTTAGTAAAATCAGGGTCGTTGCATCCCCCTTATTTTTTGAAACAAATTTGATCTCAGGAACAGAAACAATTATGTTTCCTGAGACCTTTATAAACCTTTTATTTTGTAAACATTGGATCATCTCGGTCTGGGGCAAGAGTATGGGCATTTTATCATAGACTTGAATGGAACAGAATGCACGTTACAGCTTTAGCTTTTCTGCATGATGTTTTGATTCAAGTTATGTTTATTTCGATTTGATAATAGATGGTGATTTCTTTCGTCATCATGATTTATTGCAAGTTGATATGATTCATTTTTATATGCTATCCATATCTTATGTTTCAGATACAATACACAGTGATCATCTATCCAATTTAAATTAGGAGATTTATCTCTAATTTCTTTTGAATGTTTACATGCAAATTCTTACAAGAAGATTTATCTCATCGTAGTTACTTGCAAATCATAAAGATCAACTGTGACCGTATCCATTATATGTTCTGTTATCATAACTCAATCTTCAACATATTTGTTTCTCATTTGTTTGGAACAATCTTAAGATCCATTGCAGGTTTACTTCCCAGATAAGGTGGCTGGATATTCTCTATTGAACAGGCATTGGATGCATTAATAGGTTAGTCTGTTATTTTATTTCATTTGCTTGTTTATTTTAGAAGTTTTATATATATGGTATGATTTCCATTATCTATAATTTTATGTTCGATTAAGTAGTTTATTATTTGATTTCATGAATGTATACATCCAAGAAAACAAACCAAAAAATTAAATAGTATTTTCACTTTCTTTATTACTGTTGTTAAAGGAACCAATTTACATTCGATTTTTACGAGTTTAGATTAAAACTCGTGATTTGTATAGATTGTATATAGAATTATTATACATATATTATTTAAATAAATTGTACATATATATATATATATATATATATATATAAATGTACATATAGATTTTAGTGATGGTTATTTATTAAGTTATTGTATTTTCTTTAGTTATTTTTTCGCTTTCTTTAGAACTTAGATTGGCCAACAAATCCGCTAAACCTGTAAGAGTAAATTAATCCAAATGGCTTGGGTTAATTAGATAACCCTAGACCGGATTCACTCTTTCAGTTGACGAGCAGTCAATTTCGCCCGTCAACAGGGCCATAATATTTGGGTGCTAATTTATTGCACTTCTATTGTTTCTTAAAGGAAATTTGAATACCCAATCACCCACCTCAAATTCCTTTTCATTGTGATGTTGATCGACTTGTTTTTTCATCCTATTTTGTGTCATAACCAAGTTGTCCTTCAATAGTTTGAGAACCTCTTGTTGGTGCCCTATGTGGTCCTCCACTGCTTGAACCTTTGCAGTCCCTTTCAAGGGTAATGTGATAGTTGGAGGATGATATCCATAAAGTTCCATAAATGGGGACATTTTCAGTGAAGTGTGGAAGGATGTGTTGTACCACCATTCTGCCAAGGCTAACCACTTAAACCATTGTGTCGGTTTATCAGATGAAAAGCAACAAATATATCCTTCTAGACATTTATTCACAATCTTAGTTTTTCCATCATATTGAGCATGGTAAGATGATTTATGATCCAATTGAGTAACCAAATAAGAAAATAATTCAGTCCAACAATTTCCAATGAAAATTGGATTTCTATCACTTACAATAATCTTGGGGACTCTGTGTATCTTTTGAATTGTTTCCATGAATGTTGTGGCTACTGTACTTGCTTTAAAAGGATGAGAAAGAGAGATAAAATGGTCATAATTTTTCATTCAATTGACTATGATCTGGGTGGATATCGTTGGCCACCCACCTCTTCCAACTGGCTCAAAACAATTTTCTGGCAAAATTGGTAATTTACTATTTTTAGCAGTTTTTAACTTCGAGGGCCATTTTGAGGGCCTAAATGAAGGTATTTCAATATTGAGCTTATAAATGATAGCCAAAGGCTCTGATTGAGCCTCCAAAATTAATCTCCTCAACGATACCTTTCCAACGAGTTATCGTGCACCCCAAACAGAGAATGTATGCCAAAGTTACGCCCCCGAGAAGTTGATATACCAAACTACCCAAAACGAGGTCCACAAAACTGTTGGATTTTCATTTTCCAGATTTAGGGTTTTGGAATTTCTTTATGATAAAGAATTCTTTGCAGCCTCATTGTAAAATCATCTTCTTGCGAATGCAAGTAGCCATCACATCTCTTCTCATAGATAAGCTGCCACCATTCTAGCGAGTCTTTCACTCTGTAATTTTTACAGTCTTTGTACATTTTCTCTCATTAATAGAAATTGTGTATTACTGTATCTTTGTGTTTATGGTTGCATCTCTGATACATTTCTGTTATATTATTGGATATCCACGATATCTATTTACATTTATTTATTTTATCTCCGCTCTCATTTCGTGCCGAAAATAATTTGGATCAATGATATCAGAGCAGGCTGCTCTTGATCATTTTTCAGTGCATGTCCCTGACGAGGTTTGAATATATCAAGTTGGGTCTCAAGCTTGTCTCTCTTGAATACAATCACTCTCGTACACCCTAGAAACCCTCCATGGCGGAAGAAAATAAAAACGACGGAGCAGAAGATTCTATTAATCTGTTGTTTGAGCAAGCTCTCACGCGACAGAGGTTTTGCCCACATCCTTCAACATATGTCGATAAAAATCGGTGTTTATTCATCAATAGGCTACTTTGGAAGCACTTCGCCTTTCAAGGTACAAGTTAATTTTGATATTCCCGTATTTGAAGAACAAATAGATGCAGATGCCCTAGACAAATGGTTAAATCTGCTAGAAGGATATTTCTTTGTTCACCATTTTTCCGACAAGGAAAATATCACCTTCGCACTCCTTAAGGCTCTCCCCCATGTCAAACATTTGTGGGAAACTTACTGGGAGAAAATATCCACAGAGGAGTCTGGCATATATGGGGATGAGCCCACTTGGGATTTTTTTGTGGATGTGGTAAAGGAACAATATCTCCCTATTGGAAACTATGAGGACCAGTACATGAGATGGACCACACTACGGAAAGAGAGGGGCCAAACAGTTTTAGATTTCACCAATACCTTCCATACCTTACACACCAAGCTAGGTATCAAAGACTCCGAGCAACATTTGGTTCTGAAATACTATTGATCTCTACATAGATACATCCAAACTGAAATGGATTTTATGGATATCTCATCACTCGATGTTGCGTATCGATATGTTGTTAAAATCGAGAAGAAATTTAGGCACCAGAACAAACGGGAGTTTGGATATGCAAATCCGCAACAACCAAAGTATGAGAAAGATGTCCCTAAAAAAAATCTTTTTGAAAACTAGTCTAAGCCACAGGAAAAGAAGGGTCACAGGAAGATGAAGAAGGACACTGGAAAATGGTGCGATTTCCACAAAAGCCCCTGGCACAACACCGATGAATTTCTCTCAAAAAAATCATTGGTGGCCGAGATCAAAGACAAGGAGTCAAACCCTGATTCAGAATCTAATTTTGAAAATACTGGTAAAAGATAGATCATCAACGTAGACCCCACTGCTATTGTTGCAACTGTTAGGTTATGAAAATGGTATAAATATCTTCCTTTTTCCCACATTTCATGATATCATCTTGATTGACTTTTCGGTTATTTAGAAGCAAATAGAATAGAAAATGAATAATATACTCTTTAGCATTTGTTTTGGAGATCAGATTACATATATCCTAAATATGATTGGAATTGTATGGTTTTATTGCAGGATTGGTTAAATATTGTCAAACCCAAGATAACAAGGGGAATCTTGAAGATGCGCAAGCTATTGGAGGTTGAAGACTTTATGGTGCAAAGAAGTTTTAAAGATAAATGAGTTGCTTATTGTAATAGTAAGGCAATCCTGAGGATCTCTCGATCCTCAGGATAGCTTAATTTACCCATATTGTTGTAACATATAAGGGGTAAATAGATCTTGAAAGGGAGGAGAAGAATTGCACTCAAGAATTGAGAATATAGAATTGATATGCATTAGCATTTTTTGTAAAATGTTGTACCAGCTATGAAATCAATAGAAGCTTTGAGCGGTTTTACCATTTTTATATTCTGAGTTTCAAATAACAGTGCTTCTAAGGACCGAGGGACCAGTCTTAAGGAGCTATTGTTCAACCTATAATTGTATCAGTTCAAATTTTGTTTTGTGATTCGATTCTCTTTTATAGTAGTTAACGAACGCATAAGTGTGTTGATGATTTCATGTCAATTGCAAGAAATAGATATTCCCTGAAGCCTTAAATGATTGTTGTTCTAATTCCTATTACTAAGATTTGATGTGTGACGGTTCCTCATAAGTTCACATTTATTGTTCCTTTCATTTAGTTCACATTTGTTGTTCCTTTTACTTAGGTTACATTTGTCGTTCCTTTTACTTAGTTTACATTTGTTGTTCCTTTCCGCTAGAATATAGTAGTTGTTCCTTTCAATAGAAAGACGATTGTTGTCTCTTTTCAGTTAGATTATAGTCTCTGTTCCTTTCCATAGATAGAATAATTCACCTTTTTCTTTTCAGCAATTTGATTTATAATGATAGTCATTTCTGCAAGTCTTTTTCTAGATTCAATTACTGCTCTTAAAATGAATTCAATAGATTAACTAGTTTTTTTCCTTTTGCACAGCTTTAGATTTCAATTCTTAGAATCTTTAATGAATGTTTGAGGAACTTGATTGTTGATAAACTTAGATTTTCTTTCACTACACGATTTTCGCCTCTATGAGCTATCTGCATAGACTTTGTCGATATTCTTTGAGATAAAAGATGAATCCTTAGGTTGATAAATTAATGTTAAACTAAGGTTGTTTTTAGACATCTTTAGAGCCCAATATTTTGGCACCACTACCAGGGAAGAATGTCAAAGGTAGCATAGATTGTGCCTCTAGAGGATGAGGTATTGAAGACGGAAGGTAAGAACCTATGCAGGCAATAAGCAAGATTCTTATACCAGCGCCTACCTCCAGCTGATGCATTAAGAGGCTGGATAGGTGTTTTTTTTTCCTTTTTTTGATTTTTCCTTTTTGTTGTGTGAAGTGTGTATGACTAAGAAGAAATATCTTGAAAAACCAAAACCTCCACCAAAAATTACCAAAGTCCGGGCTCGGTGCTCCCTGGAAGAATCACTTTCATAGACGACATCATACGAAAAGCATAATCTCAAGCTTTAGTTGGACCTAGAAAAGGATCTACCTGAATCCCTTAGGTGGCAACTTCACCAACTGCAGCCCATGCCGAGATTCATAGCAAAACTGAAGGGACTGAGCTAAGCTTTTAGAGAATAGATCTTCCACCCCTCAACCCTTTAGGAGAGGGAAACTCTTGTAATATGGAGGAAGGAGAAGGAGAAACTAGTGGGATAACTAAGACAGACCCACCACCCGATCCTGAATCTCATGTGAAATAAGAAGGCATACCCGAAATCCCAGATAGAGGGAGTGCAATCAAATCCCCTAGAGGATCGGATAACCAATCAATTAAAATAAAATATCCGGATCAAGAAATCCATAAATATTTCTGGCATATTTTTTATCAAATGGCACAACCAATTCCATAACGTCCCCAGACTTCCACTTTGGAATATCCGATAGTTGATCCAATCGCCAATGCCCCCATGAAGGTTATTCCCCTACAAAACCTGCCAACCTTTCATGGATTAATCTTAGAAGATCCAGATGCATTCTTATTTGAATTTGATGTCCTATGTAGAGGGTATGATTACACCTCTAAACCCCAAAAATTAAAATTGTTCCCCTCCACTTTGAAAGGAGCAGCTCTACGCTAGTTCATGGGATTAGGGGGAGGAACTATAAACTCATGGGATGAGATGAAACAAGCCTTCTTGACAAAATATCAGGATTATTGTAGAACCATAGACTTAAAAGATGAAGTCTTTCAAATGACTACAAAATAAAATGAATCATTAGAAGAATATGTAGAGAGATTTCAATATAATTTACAAAGATCACCCTATGGCATGCTACCGGGGGAAGTACTTAAGGAAACTCTGATTAAAGTTATGAAAGATGAATGGGTAGAAATGTTGAATTTAATGGGGAAAGGTGACATTTATCAAGAAATGTATGATGACATTATCCTATTGTGCATCAGGTGCTCAAGAGGAAGTTCACAGACCAGATCAGGGATGCGTACCCCCCTCACCAGAAATAACAATATTACCATTAGGGGTGTTACTCGAGCTGAAGTTGGTAATCTCTTAGAAAATTTTAAAATAGATATTCTGAGCACTCTGACTACACAATTGGATGTGTTGCAAGCCAAACAAAAAAAAACAGAAGCAGAACAAACGTTAGCCATATTTTGCCACAGGTGCAGAAGAAAACATGGTCCAAGGGATTACCCTTTGGAAGCAGTCCGGGTTTGCACTATATGCGCCAAGGATCATGACATGGAACAATGCCCATCACTTCTTGGACTGAAAGTTGTCTTTAGGGAAGCAGAGGAATAAATAGAGCCATTATATTTGATGGCTCAGCGTCGTCAATGGCAAGATCGGCCTCCAAATACATTACAGGACCCTTCCTCTTTCTTCTCCAGATAGTATAACCAGCAACAAGCTCCTAGTAGCACATGGCAGGGTCAGTCATTTACTAATCAAAACTGGCAACCCCAGCAATACCCACCTGCAAATCCCACTTGGCAAAACTAGCCCGCTGCAATTCATGCTTGGAAGAATCAGCCAACTGCAACTTCTACTTGGCCTAACTCACAATATCCCACCTCATCTTGGAAAAAATCAAATAACAACATTTACCCTTCACAGTGGCCCAACATGACTGCCCAAAACCCAAATTGGAATCATAATTGACAGCGCCCCATGGGTATAAAAAATCAACCCATGGGGATGGCCTCTTAAACTCAGCCTACGTTACAAGCCCCACTTCAATTGTCCCAAAATCCACAATCCCAATTGCACCCTCAACTACCAGCCCAACCTCACCCAAATCCAAATAACAGATCTGCTCAACTCATATAGATTATGGAAAATGGAGAAGGAGAGATAAGCTCGTTAGGGTGCAATGAACTACGATTAAGGTCGGGATGAATAATCTCTCCTAAAGAAAATAACGTTTTTCAAGGGCAGGAGAGTGAAAAACAACCAACGATAACACCTTAGACTGTGGCAATAATAGAAGAAATCGAGCAGGGGGGAAACACAGTCGAATCACAATATCCTGATAAGGGTGCAACACCCTCCCCTCCATTCCCTGAAATATTGATGATAGCAAAACCGACCATATATCCCAACTTCGACCTTGTAGGGGAACTCAAGAATTTATATATCAATATTCCACTCCTGCAAGCTCTTCAAGACATCCCAATCTACACAAAAACAATCAAGGAGCTATGTGGGAGAAAACCCATCAGAAAAATTAAAAATCCATCATCAACAGTCTGTGTGGTAGTAGCCTTGTCTGATCTAATTTTAGGTAGACAAGAACTGGTTAAATATGTAGATCCGGGGAATCCCATAGTGACAGTTCAGATCCAAGGCTGTTCTTTTCCCAATACACTAGTTGATTTGGTAGTAGCCATCAACATCCTGACTATGGAAACCTGCAATACCCTGGGTTTTAACTCCTTCGAACCCACATCAATAATGTTGCAGTTGGAAGATCGATCGGTAGTTTGACCAGTTGGCACATTACATGATATAGCCATCTCCGTCAACTCTTGGGAATATCTGACAGACTTCCTCATCATCAATCCAAGAGGTGGAATTGAAGGGCATCCATTGATACTAGGCAGGCCATGTCTTGCAATAGCAGATGCGTACATAGGATGTCGAACAGAAAATATGAAAATCACAAGAAGGGGTATCATGAAGAACCTCATTTTATATCCTCCTGCTAAACCAAGTCCAACTTTCGTATATCCACAATCACCACCACCACGATACCTAGAGAGGGATTTACGAGCCCCTCTTATGCAGGAAGAAGCCCTCAATCTTAAAAACTAGCTAGAGGATGACGTAATCAGTGGGTTTATCAATAATCTGACCACCATGAGAAACTCAACCTGCCAGATGCTCCAAGATGTTCTAGACTGTGAAGCACAGGGGGACCTGCAGGAAGATTTAATGGAACAACAAATTCCAACTACAACTATTCATAACAACAAACCCGTCGATATTTCACCCGGGAGGCCTCTAAACATCAATGCCAATTTAGATAAACAACAACAGCAAAAGATAATTCATGTCCTCTCCAAATACCATCAATCTTTTGCATGGGAATATTCTGATATGAAAGGTATTGATCCACAACTCCACACACCACATTTATGTTGAAAAATATGC
This sequence comes from Picea engelmannii, assembly GCA_009831015.1. Classification (NCBI taxonomy): domain Eukaryota; kingdom Viridiplantae; phylum Streptophyta; class Pinopsida; order Pinales; family Pinaceae; genus Picea; species Picea engelmannii. The sequence goes on from ML812726.1 coordinate 104,704, forward strand.
TCGGCCTATCTGACAGCCACAAAGAATATTAAATCCTCACCTCAGGGATATCGTTAAAGAAGAATTACAAAAACTGTTGGACGTAGATTTTATATATCCCATCTGAGATAGCTGGTGGGTTTCCCCATTAGTGATCATCCCAAAGAAAAATGGGAAATGGCGTATCTGTGTTGACTACAGGGAACTTAACAAAGCCACTCAAAAAGACCACTTCCCTTTGCCTTTCATTGACCAGGTCCTGGATACTTTGGTAGGAAATAAATTCTTTTCTTTCCTAGACGGTTTTAGTGGGTACAATCAGATTCAGATTGCCCTAGAAGATCAAGATAAAACTACATTCACATGTCCCTAGGGAACTTTTGCATACAAAGTATTACCCTTTGGACTTTGTAATGCTCCAACCACTTTTCAAAGGGCCATTCTAAGCATATTCAGTGATCTGATCATCGAAGGACTTGAAGTCTATATGGATGATTTCACTCCTTATGGAGACGAATTCGATCAAGCACTGAATAACCTAGAGAAAATACTAGAGCGATGCATTGCGACCAGGTTATGTTTAAGCCACGAAAAGTGTCACATGATGATGGCAGAAGGTGTGGTACTAGGGAATTATATCTCTATAGATGGAATTAGGGTAGACCCAACAAAGATAGAGGTAATCCTTAATCTACCTACACCACACACACAAACTGAGGTATGTAGTTTCCTTGGCGCTTCAGGATACTATCGTAGGTTTATGGAAAATTTTGCAAGAACTGCTGCACCTTTACATGCTTTGACTGGTAATGTAGAATTTGAGTGGTCTGACAAGTGTGATGTGGCATTTGCGGAACTCAAAAAGTTGATCTCAACAGCACCGGTGTTGAGGGGGCCAAATTGGAAAATACCATTTCACATCTCCACCGATGCATCAGATATTTCCATAGGCGCTGTCCTCGGACAGGAGGAGGAGAAGAAACCTTACACCATTTATTTTATTAGCAAGAATCTTAATCCAGATGAACTTAATTATATAGTAACAGAGAAAGAGTTTTTAGCTGTTATACATGCCATCAATAAATTTCGTCATTATATAACAGGCTATCTGGTCATTCTGTATACTGATCATTTTTCTATCAAATATCTGGCTAATAAACCAATTACTAATGGATGGGTCACTTGATGGTTTTTATTATTGCAAGAATTTGATATCACCATCAAAGACCGACATGGGAGAGAAAACCTTGTCACCGACTTCCTATCCCGCATACCAAAAACAGAGAAATCCTTAACATTCGAAGACTGATTTCCAGATGAGCATCTATTTGTCATTACTACAAAGCCACCTTGGCACACTGACATGGAAAATTACTTGGACGAAGGAAGATGACTGGCACATCTTTCATCAAAGGAAAGAAAATGGATCATCCAGCATAGCACACGATTCACCTGGATCATCAGATATCTCTTCCATACAGGAGTTGATCTCCAAATCCGCAGATGCGTACGAGATGACAAAATCTATGACATATTAAAATCTGGACATGATGAGCCCTGTGGTGGGCATTTTGAAAATCACAGGACTGGACACAAAATTCTGCAGATGGGCTATTATTGGCCCTCAATATTCAGAGACTTGAAGAAATACGTCCAAACCTGCGATAGTTGTCAATGAATGGGAAAACCAGGTCAGGCTGATGAAATTCCTTTGAAAGCACAAGTAGTCGCGAAACCATTTGAGAGATGGGAGCTAGACTTCGTTGGCCCCTTCAACCCAAAGTCAAATCATAAGGCCTATATTCTAGTCACAATGGACTACATGACTAAATGGGTAGAGGCAAAAGCCTTTCCAAATGCAACAGAAGAGGTAGTCATCAAATTTCTTTTCAAATTATTCATACGCTATGGACTACCAAGAGAGGTAATTACTAATGGGAGATGGAAATTTAAAGCTCATAGAATCACCACCACCTTGGATAATTATCATATCAAACACATAATTACTTCTCTGTACCATCCACAAGCAAATGGGCAAGTGGAAAGCACCAACAAAAACCTGGAGGCAATCCTGACAAAGACTGTCTCAACAAACAGACATAATTGGGATTTTGAGCTCCCAAATGTCTTATGGGCTTATCGTACAACAGGGAGTAATACCACTAGCTAATCTCCTTACCATTTAATCTATGGCAAAGAACCCATCTTCCCAATCGAGTTTGAAATCAAGACTCTAAGGATGGCCCAGGAAATCGAACTAGATATTACAAAAGCACATAAACAGTGCCTTCAAGAACTCAATGAATTGGATGAAGCACGTATGTCTGTTGTAGAACGCACAACCTTTATTCAACAACAACGAATGACATGGCATGATAAGCATATATATATAAAAAAAATTATTTAAAAAAGGAGACTGGGTGCTCCTCTATGATTCCAGATTTCAGGATTTTCCGGGAAAATTATAGACACGGTGGCTAGGACCATATGAAATCAGTGAAGTCCATGATAATGGCACAGTCACGTTAAGCACCATCTATGGGTCCAGATCTCCATTTCGGGTCAATGGACACCGGAAACAACTCTATCATCAGCCGCCCTCAAAAGAATCTTTCTTCCAAGAGGTAAGTAAGGACCCTACTGTTCAAATTTTGGCTGGCTGGGAAGGTAATCCAGCCACCCCAACTCCATAAATGTTGAAATCTGTTGACACTGTACATATTGTATATAATTTTGTTTTCTGTAGATTTTATTTATTTTTTTATTATTTTCGATAGTCATTCGAGAAAGTCAAAACCAGGGAGGATAACTGTGATGAACTCAATTAGCACTCTTTTTTTTTTTGTCTGAACTCTCGCTTCATCTCATTACCCATACCCTATCTTCCGCAGAGAAATGAATGTGTCATGATTCAGCAACAACAATTGGGAAACTATAATGAAATTTATAACATTAACAAACCATCCATTACTTAATTTTGAAATAAACCAACTCATAAATGAATTTAGTTGATGAGGAATCAACCTTTAATTCAAGAAAAATACATTACCAGGTTTCTACAAATTCAGATGGTTAAGAACAGAACAATTGTTGTTCCATTTGCGCACCTATTGTTCCTTTGAACGAAACAATTGTTGTTCCTTTTGCGCACCTACTGTTCCTTTGAACAGAACAATTGTTGTTCCTTTTGCGCGCCTGTTGTTCCTTTGAATGGAACAATTTTTGTTCCTTCTGCATGCCTGTTGTTCCTTTGAATGGAACAATTGTTGTTCCTTTTGTGCACCTGTTGTTCCTTTTGCGTGTCTGTTGTTCCTTTGAATGGAACAATTGTTGTTCATTTTGTGCTCCTGTTATTCCTTTGAACGAAACAATTGTTGTTCCTTTTGCGTGCCTATTGTTCCTTTGAACAAAACAATTGTTGTTCCTTTTTGCAAACCTATTGTTCATTTTACCATTCCTTCCTTGCTGATAAAACACTAAAACTTTCCTTTGGGGTACAACTTTCACCAAATAATTTTCACCAGCATTATTTCTAACGATCTATCATTATTTTGTGGACTATCTCCAATACCTTGTCAAATTGCTTTTTGGATCACTTCCTTCGAGTTATCTTAAACCTTGTTCATAACCTGTAACCACCATAATTTGTTTCTTTTCCCCTATACATTACACTTAAAGGATACCTCGTGTTTATAACTAATAAGGAATCTACAACACACTTTTACTTGGCATCCTTACACTTGTTTACGCCATCCCTTACTCTTAAGGAGTAGATGAGCCTCCCTTCATACACTCAAAAAAAAAAAAAATCAATAAATCAATAAAAAAAAATTATTTTTCCACAAAGAATAGGGGGTCTAATCATGAGCCAACCTACCACGATCATAGGACAATAACCTAAGTGACATTCCCACTATGGCTACCACACCAAGGCAATGGCCTTTAACATTCTCTTTTGTCAAAGGACAAGAGGTCTCATCACGAGCTGACTTGTTCACTTAAGTTACACTCTAGTGAGTGGAATTATCATCATCTGGATACCAAACCAGGATAATGGTATTTTTCGGAAAAGCTTAAAAACTTTAATATATATATATATATATATATATATATATATATAATCAATAAAATTTATTTCTTTTCCCACAAAGAATAAGGGGTCTCATCATGAGCCATCCTACCACGATCATAGGATAATAACCTAAGTGACATTCCCACTATGGCTACCACACTAGGGCAATGGATTTTGATAGTTTCTAGCCAAAGGACAAGGGGTCTCATCACGAGCCAGCTTGTTCACCTAGGTTACAATCTAGTGAGTGGCATTATCACTATGGCTACCAAACTAGGATAATGGTCTTTTTAGAAAAGACGATTCAAACAAGTATCAAGGATACAGGATCATCTCAGGGTTAAAAGGAAACCCTGTCAAGGCTATGGACGCCTGCTGGCAATAGTGGCTCTGCCTGTGGTATGGAAGTTACCTTAAATGCCAAGTTTTTGCATATCTCTAGATTTCCTTCACTCAATAATGAGGCTATCATTTTGGTTGTATTCAATGACATGGAAAAGTAACAACATTGTGATATGTGGGATATTATTTAACTGAACAGATTTAATTTATTCGACGCATGTATCCTTAAAGCATTCTTTTGAGTATAGGTATTTTCAATTCCATAAAAGTAGATTAACATTTAATGATTACCGTTAAATATGTTGTTTGAAAATAAATCATTAATCCCCATTGGCGGACGTCGTACAATCATTACTTGTCACCATCAATACCTACAATCATTACTCTTCCCTACGCTTACGGTCGAGGTCGACCTTTCTATTAATGAGGGGAGTGGATGCTCGACACGCTTCTTGATACAGATAGTAATGATTTTAATAAATACCTTCATTTGTATACATTTGTTGTCTCTAATATTTGCTATTCTCGATAATTTTTCCTCGAAGCTAGTCTAACCACATTTGCTACCAGGAACGATAGTCATCCATATTTTCTCACAAAATGGGTGGTAGAGGTGTGCGCAGGAAACCAACTATACTAAAGATTACAGAGCAAGCAAGAGACATTTAGCACCAGCTGGGGTGGACAGAGTACTTCAACCGACTGCAAGGATATGAAACGAATGTCACTCTTGAATTCTTTTAGAATCTGCAGGGGGAAAACTCTATGGTGCGGGGCATACAAATATTAGTCACCCCAGAAATCTTAGCAGAGGTCACAGGCCTCCCTAACATGGGAATTCAATGGATACACATCATTGAAGGAAGTTGTGAAAACCTTCATAGACCCTGGGGAAGAATTGGATAAGAAAGGAAAGGGACTCAATCCCAGTACCCTCAGAGAACCATGGAAGGACATTGTAGGGATAATTCAGCGGTACATCACTTGTGATGGATGATATGATGTATTTTGACCTCGCCACCTCAAATTGATAGCAGCTTTAAAACATCGATTAGTACTTAATCTACCTTTCTTTTTGAATTCCATATTACATGCGGTTGCCCTAAGAACACAAAAATCTAAGGACCCTGTTACTGTTATCAACCACCATAGATTAGTTAAACTGATAACAAATAAAGCACTGAGTCAAACTCAATTGACCTAGGATAACCTGATTGAGGCCAATATACCCCCACAACTAGAGTAGCTGGAATTATGCCATGAAGAACCACCACCGGAAATCGAAGATAGACAAGCAGAGTAGACTACTACCCAAAGAGAAATTCCATCTCCTCAAACTGAAGTTGAGGTAGAACCTGCCCAAATCATAGAGACCCAGACCTCACAAACACAGACATTAATGAAAAAGAGGAAGAGAACAACAACTGCCCCTACAACCATGATTCAGACAAGGATAAGAAGTAGAGGAATCCATGAAACAACTGAAGCAATTTAGGATACAGCAAAACAGCCTGAAGAACTTCAGAATTCTATAGAACAATATCCATGCGACAATGCTCAAGGAATTAGGCAAGCAGAACATGCCTCACAAAGGAATGATCAGTAAGACACCCAACTGACATTAGAGCATCTGACAGAACAATTTATGAAGAGCTATGAGGTAGAAATAGCCCAGGTTTTGGGAAGCTTGGGAACCTCAATTGACAGAGGCGCAAATAATGTAGAAAAATGCCCAGAACAACCCTCCTCTTCAAAACCAGTTCAATATTTTCCTGATATTGAAATGTCTTTTCCTGAGGACATAGAACAGGAAGAACCCCATTTTGAAACAAGAAGCCCTCTTTGGCAGACAGAACAGTTGGAAGGAACAGAGGAACAACCATCTGCTGGCCATAATGAAAAAGGCCTTGAGACCTCTCATAAAAAAAATCAGCCAAGAGCCATAAGAAAATTAGAAATTTAAAAAAAGAAAATAAACTATTTAAGCAAAAGGCTAAGAAGGATGGAGTATTAAAGAAGAAGGTAGTTAAACTCAAGGAAATTATTAAGGAATTGAGTAAATAGTTAGAACAGGCAGATAAAGCCCACAGAAGAAAGAAGAACAAAAGGGCCAGAGTACAAGGAAGAAACCCTCTTCCTAAAGAAGCAATCAGTACAAATTTTGTAGGGATACAGATAGATCCTGAAGAAATAGTAGTGGAAGAAACAATAGCTCAGAATGAGGATGCACCTCCTTTAGAAACATAGGAAAATATGATAGCTACAGAAGCAATTGATGCTGAGGTGCAGACAAACACCCCGATATTAGAGGAAATAGCTCAACTCCTTGAGCATAATGCTACCATCATGAGATTGGAGGAAGAATTGATGCAGTCTCAACAAACCCTGGTTCAAAACAGAAATGAGTTACTGACTATGGCAGAACACAAAGCACTCTAGTCCCGAAAACAAAGTGTTATTGTGGACAGGTTGGAAGCAGAGCTTACACAAGTCCAGCAAGCATTAACTCAATACAGGGAAGAGATGGGTGTTATGGAAGAATACCAAGCATCCCAATCTCAAGCACAGGGTGTCACCATCGATAGACTAAAGGCAGATCTGGGACAAGCCCAACAAGCATTGGCTCAACACCAAGATGAAATAGTAACTAGGACTGAATATCAAAATATTGTTAAAGAATTGAAGGACATGATAGCAACAGAGGGTGATACCTATGCTTCTCTCACCAGAGCCCAAGGGAAGATGAAAAAGGTGCAAACCCAATTAGAAAAAGCTTTGGAGCAAATCAAGGAAATATGTGATGTCTACTCTGATGCTATTAATTGCAGAGCCCCTGCCACTAATTACACTTTATTCTTTCTGGAATGATATTTGTTATTCAGAGTGAAGGCCATCAGAGTGGGAAAACCTATTTATTTTTCCACTATACCTAAGTTTATTTCATGTTTCAAAGAGCAGGATGAAAAGGTACAATACTTTTTTTGTGAATTGTACTTTCATAACTTCATTCTGGAAGAAAAAAGGGAAGATAACCCTAGCCCATTCATAGGTGATATACAGTTTCAAGAATTTATGTCATTTACTCATAATCAAGTTAGATGGGGTAAATCTCATGAAACCTTCCTAAAAAGGGAAGCTGGGCTATATCTCTGGGTTAGGGGGGAACCTCCAAAGTCCTTTCCAGCCATTATGCAACATAAAACCTTTATGAAAAGAAAAAGGGTCGTAGACTCCTTGGCCTCCACCCATCTACAGGTCATACGTTCAGGTATCACTCGCTTTAGGGAGCTTCTTGCTTCTTCTAAACTGAGATGGGATGCCTCCTCCAATGAAGTAAAGAGTAGGGAGCCCTTTGGGTATAGGAATTTCTTTGCAGCTACCTTCAGAATAGAGAGGTATTCTAGATTGCTCCAAGAGGAAGGGTCTTCTTAGATTGGGTGTAGATATAATCCTCCTATCATCTGGTTCCCTCCAGAAAGTTACCAAAAATATTATCAAATTAACAAGAAGAGGGAGGATGCTTCTTTTGGAGAACTCAAAAGAAGCAATGGGTTCAGAAGGCCTGCTGAACCAACCTTTCCATCTTACAACATTACTGCTTTACATGTAAAATCTCAACTTGCATGAGGACATGCAAGAAGGTAAGCTGGGGGGTATGTTAGGTTATGAAAAAGGTATAAATATATTCCTTTTCCCACATTTCATGATATCATCTTGATTGAATTTTCGGTTATTTAGAAGCAAATAGAATAGAAAATGAATAATATACTCTTTAGCGTTGTTGTTTGAGATTAGATTACATAGATCCTAAATATGATTGGAATTGTCTGGTTTTATTGCAAGATTGGTTAAATATTGTCAAACCCAAGATAGAAAGGGGAATATTGAAAATGCGCAAGCTATTGGAGGTTAAAGACTTTATGGCGCAAAGTAGTTTTAAAGATAACTGAGTTGCTTATTGTAATAGTAAAGAAATCCTGAGGATCTCTAGATCCTCAGGATAGCTTAATTTACTCAGATTATTGTAACATATAAGGGGTAAATAGATCTTGAAAGGGAGGAGAAGAATTGCACTCAAGAATTGAGAATATAGAATTTCTATGCGTTAGCAGATTTTGTAAAATGTTGTACCAACTATGAAATCAATAGAAGCTTCGAGTGGTTTTACCATTTTTATATACTGAGTTTCAAATAGCAGTGCTTCTAAGGATTGAGGGCCCAGTCTGAAGGAGCTACTATTCGACCAGTAATTGTATCAGTTCAAATTATGTTTTGTGATTCGATTCTCTTTTATAGTAGTTAACAAACGCATAAGTGTGTTGATGATTTCATGTCAATTGAAAAAAATAGATATTCCTTGAAGCATTAAATGATTGTTGATCTAATTCCTATTACTGAGATTTGATGCATGACGGTTCCTCATAAGTTCACATTTGATGTTCCTTTCATTTAGTTCACATTTGTTGTTCCTTTTACTTAGGTTATATTTATTGTTCCTTTTACTTAGTTTACATTTGTTGTTCCTTTCTGCTAGAATATAGTGGTTGTTCCTTTCAATAGAAAGATGATTGCTGACTCTTTTCAGTTAGATTACAGTCTCTGTTCCTTTCCATAGATAGAGAAATTTGCCTTTTTCTTTTCAGCAATTTGATTCATAATGATAGTCATTTTTGCAAGTCTTTATCTAGATTCAATTACTGCTCTTAAAATTAATTCAATAGATTAACTAGTTCCTTTCCTTTTGCACAGATTTAGATTTCAATTCTTAGAATCTTTAATGAATGTTTGAGGAACTTGATTGTTGATAAACTCGGGTTTTCTTTCACTACACGATTTTAGCCTCTATGAGCTATCTGCATAGACTTTGTCGATATTCTTTGAGATAAAAGACGAATCCTTGGGTTGATAAATTAATTTTAAACTAAGGTTGTTTTTAGACATCTTTAGAGCCCAATAGAAACCATAGCAATTTGACCATAAGAACTAACATATCCTGAAGAGGGGGAGCTCCTTTTTCATTTAGAGATGTGGGTGAAGGGGACCCCACTACATTTTATTGTTGATAGCGGAAGCCGGAAGAACTTAATCTCAGCAGAGGTCATCAAACAGTTGGGATTGTTGACGACACCACACCTGCAACCATACAACATCATGTGGCTTCGCCAGGGATGAGATCTTCATGTCAACCAGTAGTTTTGATTGTCATACAACATCCAGCCCTTCAAGGATGAGATATTATGTTATGTTTCCCTATTGGATGTCTGTGATGTTCTCTTCGACCAACCATATATGTGGAAGCACCATGTTATCTATGAGTCTCAACCCTGTAGTGTCATTTTTACTCTAGGGGATCATTTCTACAGGATACCAGAGGTAGTTCCAACTATTGCCCCACCTAAACAATGTTGCAAGGTAGTATCTCATACTACAAAATTCATCTTCTTCACAATATGTTCAAAAGATGAACATAAGGATACTACAAACACTACAACCTTGGCCCAAGCACCTTCTATCCAACAGAAGCAGGTCAACAAGAATGTAGCAAAGCACAAAGATTCCTTCTGCACCTAGACATCTCATGTAGCCCGAGTAGTTGAACAGATTCAACCCCGCCAACAACAGGTTCATGACAGTTGTTAGCACTGAAATTCACCCTCAGACTGCAAGAGGATAATCCCAGTACCCATCAAAATGTTGGTGGAGGTAGGTTTATGAGTGGAGGTCAAATGGACAAAACTCTGTACAAGAATTTTTTAACACAGAAACTGGACAAGCAATGCATAGGGAAATGAGCTCCTCATTAACTTCAGTCAGTGGCTTAGAGTTAAAGGTGAGCATAGGGAATACTTAGTGAGAAAGGTGGACAATTTTTCCATGGG
>ML812727.1:37590-95626 GCA_009831015.1 Picea engelmannii
ACCAGAATCACCATCTTAGAAAAGCGATCAACAACCACAAAAACATAGTCATTTCCCCACTTGGTGGATGGGAGGCCCGACATGTAGTCCATTGAGATGGATTCCCATGTCCTATCAAGAGTAGGAAGAGGGGTGTATAGGCCTTGTTTCTTAGTGGTCGGTTTAGCAATATCGCAGGCAGTGCAGGACCTAATATACTTGCTGACCTCCTGTCAAAGTTTCGGCCAGTAGAAATGTTTCTGTAGCATCGCCACTGTCTTTTTGATGTTGAAGTGTCCTGCCACCCAACTGTAGTGGGCTTCCTATATCAACTTCTCTCACTCACTTGATGGAACACAGATATGGCCCAGATGACAGGATAACCCATCGTGAAGATGGAAATTATTGACAACTACGTCTGCACCCAACATTTTGTAGGTGGTGGCGAAGTCTGGGTCTGTCTCATAGAGTTGGGGCCATCTAGAGTTCTCATGGCTGCAAGAGCCTATCACCGTGGTGAGTGCCACGACTAGCGGTCTGTTGAGGTAATCATCGATGTGATTGGTGCTTCCTGTTTTATACTTGATATTGAGGTGGAATTGCTGCAAGTATGTGGACCACTTTTGATGGTGGTCATTCTGAAATTTTCCTTGTGTCTGCATGAACTCCAGTGGCTTATGATCAGTGTGGATGACTGTCTCCTTCCCAAGAATGTAATGTCTCCAATGGCGACAGGCTTGCACAATGGAGTACATTTCTTTGTCGTAAGTAGGGTACTTACAGACAACATCGGATAGTGTCTCACTATGATAGGCCACGGGGTGGCCGTGCTGAGTGAGAATGATGCCCACAACATAGTCTGAAGCATCTGTCTTGATCTCAAAGGGTTGTTGCAGGTCTGGTAGTGAAAGTAATGGGGATGAGCACAAGCACTGTTTCAAATCATCAAACGCTTGTTGTTGGGACCGGCCCCATGCAAATTTTGCCTTACCACCACCCCTGGTGATTTGGCTGAGGACCCATGCAATATGGGAGAATCCCAGCATGAAACTGCGGTAGAAATTGGCAAGGCCTAAGAAGCTTCGAAGCTCAGTGAGTGTGGTTGGGGCTGGCCAGTCATGGATGACTTGGATCTTGGCTGGATCCACATGTAAGCCATGCTGATCAATGATGTAGCCTAGGTAATGGACCCTGTCCATGCCAAAGGAGCATTTTTCCAAGTAGGTGTATAGCTTGTGCTACTGCAGGGTGTGCAGAACTTGTTGAATATGCTGCAAGTGTTCGGTCCAAGTCTTGCTGTAAATGAGAATGACATCCAGATACACCACTACAAAAGTATTGGTGAATGGTCATAGGATATCGTCCATCATCCTTGTGAAAGTGGCCGGAGCATTTGTAAAACCAAAGGGCATGACCAACCATTCAAAAAGGCCTTCCTTGGACTTGAAGGCAGTCTTCCATACATTTGTCTGTTCTATCGGGACCTGGTGGTAGGCAGAATTCAGATCAATCTTACTAAATAATTTCCCCCCCGTGAGTTGATCAAGGAGGTTGTCGATTCGAGGAATCGGGTATTGGTTTCTGACTGTGATTTTATTCAGAGCCCAGTAATCAATGCAGAGTTGTCAGGTTCCATCTTTCTTCTGTACTAGCACGATTGGGCTCCCACAAGGTGATGAGATGGGACGGATGTGCCCTTTGTGTAGCAGTTATTGGATTTGTCGCTTGATCTCCTCATTCTCTAATAGAGAGCATCGATAGACTGGCCCATTGGGAAATGATGCGTCGGGGGTCAGATCGATGGGGTGCTTGACCTGACAGTGCAGAGGTACCCCGATAGGTGAGGAGAAGATATTCGAGTATTCTTCCACGACCTTATCTACTTGCTTCTACTGTGTGGAGAGGTCGGCCGTAGAGACCCTAGATGTGGCTATGATCTTTCGCTTATTCTGAGAGCGAATCACGAATAAGACAAACTTCCCCATCTGAGAGATGACCTTCCTGCATTGCTTAGGATAGATCAAGGAAATCACACTAGGTGGGATTACCGTGGGTATCCTGTAAAATTTCCTATTCAAAGTAATAATAACACTACGAGGCCTAGACTCATATACAACATGACGTTTCCATAAATAAGGTTGGCCCAAAAGAACATCACAAACTTCGAGAGGAGAAACATCACACAATACCTTGTCTTTGAAGGGCTTGATGTTGTACGACAGTCGACACTGTTGGTTGACGTGGAGATCGCTTCCTTGGCGGATCCATCCAATGGTGTAGGGTTGTGGGTGCGATGTTGTTGGCAGGGCCAACCGCTTGATGACCTCTGCTGAGATAAGGTTCTTCTGGCTACTTCTATCAATGATGAAGTGTAGTGGGGTGCCTTTTACCCACATCTATGAATGGAAGAGGTGCTCTCCTTCGTCTGTCTCGTTTGGTTCACCAGGTTGGAGCTTGGTGGTAGCAACGATGGAACTGGGTTCTACATGAATAATATGCCTTCCCCTTTCTGGTTCTGGATCAGAGTTAGAATCTGCATCTGATTCAAAGGCTTTCACTTCGGCCACTAGCGTCTGCTTTGAACGATAATCAACAGTGTTATGCCAAGGGCTCTTATGGAAGTCACAACACTTCCCAATATCTTTGTTTGTTTTTCCAGTGTCCTTTTTTACTTGCAACTTGGACTGGTTGTCCTGATACTGACTGTCTTTTCTCTGTCCTTTGTTCTGTTGGTTGGGGCTGCCCTTTCCTGGATTTTGTTGTGAGGGGTTCCTAGGCTCAAAATGCTGCATCTTTTGTTTGAGCTTCTGCTCGATTTTGACAACATATCGGTAGGCCACGCCCAAGGATGAGATGTCCAGAAATTCCATTTCAATCTGGATGTATCTATGCAGAGCACCAGATGTCGCTCTGAATCTTTGATACCCAGCTTGGTGCGCAAGGTATGGAAGATATTTGTGAAATCTGGCATTGCTTGGTCTCTTTTTTGCCACAGTGTGGTACGTTTAGTATACAAGTTGTCATAACTTCCGACAGGGTAGTATTGTTCCTTAATAGCATCCCTGAAGGATTCTCAGGTGGTCGTGACTATAAATAATGAGGGTTCCTCTGTTTCCTTTTGCTCACAAAAAGTTTCCCACCAATCTTTGACATGGGGAACAACTTTGAGGAGCGCAAAAGTAATCTTTTCTCTATTCGAAAAGTTATGAACATAAAATTACCCTTCTAGTAGATTCAACCACTTGTATATAGCATTTGCGTCTATCTAACCTTCAAATATAGGAATATCAAAGTTTATTTGTACCTTGAAGGGGGCAGCCCCTCCGCTTGAAGAAGATGCGTCACATGTTGGTAGACGCCTATCATCTCGTTCCTTTGTTGTGTGAGGGCTTCCTCAATCAACAGTTTGAAAGGATCTCCTGTCCCATCATATTTATTTTCTCCTACCATGAGAGGTGGCTTGGGTGTGCGAGAGCTTTTGTCCTCAAGAGAAACAAGCTCAAGACCCAACTCTTTGTACTCTGGCCTCATTGGGGACATGCATTAAGACGACAAGGAGCAGACCGCTTTGATACCATTGATCTGGATTTTTTGAGCAGAATGAAATGAATACAAATTATTAACAGGTGCTTAACACAAACTAACAAAGATACAGTAAAACTGGTTTTCTATTCAATAATGAAATAAGTTGAAACTGTAAAATGCAGTGGAAATAAGCTTGCTAGAATGCTGGTGGCTTATCTCTGAGAAGAGATGTGACGGTTGGGCTCATTCGCAAGAAGATGATTACAATGAGGCTATGAAGGCCTTTTTACCATAAGTAGGAATGCCAAAAACCCTAGACATCCAACAACCTAACCCTGGGAGATGAAGCGCCAAAAGTCATGTGGGCCTCGTTTGGGTAAGTTAGTACATCAACTTCTCAGGTTGTAACTTTTACTTACGATCTTTGTTTTAGGCGTATGATAGCCCGTTGGAAAGGTATCATTGAGGAGATTCATTTTAGGTGAAATATCGAAAGAACTTACATATTACAAACTTGTTTTCCCAAAAAAACATCATTTAGGGCCTCAAAACGGCTCTGGAAGTGAGAACTGCTAAAAATAGTAAATTACCAAAATTGACAGAAAACTGTTTTGAGACAGTTGGAAAAGGTGGGTGGCCACCGATATCCACGTGGATCATTTGAAAGAGGTTTCAGTCCAAACATCGGTTATACAAGGGAAGACCATTATGCACTCGTATGGCACTATAGCCTTTCCATTTCCAATCACATCACGACCTCACACATAGCCATCTTTAATGGCATTCATTGTTATTGCAAGAGTATGTCTGCAATTAACTTTCACATGGATGCATTCAGGCATTATATATATATATATATATATATATATATATATATATATGTATATTTGATTCAATGCCCCCCGCCTTTACACACCAATTCCAATATTCAAATTTGACTAAGGGAATTCTTGCCTCGATTCCCTTTAGAATTTATGCATCATAAACAACCCCAAATCCATACTTGCATGGTTGTTATTACATTAATTGATGCTTCCCGATCAACTGGTACTTCATAGAAGCTCCCAGACTCCATTCACCAACCTTTGACCATCATTTTACCATCCCCATTTGTCTTCCTATGGATGGTTGTCGTATGCAATAATATCATCGACATCTTCAACCATGTTATAAACAATTTTCTAAATACACAATCCATCATTAGTCTTATTCAAATATCATAACATCATTAATTCACACACACACACATATATATATCAACATACTACTCTTGTCTACAGTCATTCCATATACATGTCTAAGCATGTCCATATGCACTAAGCAATTAATCTCATCATGACTATTTCATGTACATGCATTCTATCTTTTTTATATGCATTCACACATCACTTCCATTATGCACTCCAATGCATATTTAATCCATCTTTATTTATTTATTTTGTTGTTGTTGTAGATGATTGTACTTGAATTTCTGTAAAACCTGATTGCTATATGCACTTTCATTATGCTCAGTTGTGCACCACTTATCCCTATTCTGAACCGCCAAGCCCCACTTGGCCGTTTTGTATTTCCATCCACTAGATCCACTAGTGTTGCCATCTCACAGTTGCTTCCTTTATGTAGATAATCCCATCCCAACACATTTTGGTTGAAATTCTCAATATTCATAGTGTTGTAACATGGACTACTCTAGCTGAATATCAACACTGCAATCTAATTAACCACTCCCCATTTCCTTGACCAAACTATTCTTGAAATACCATTCTCATTGATTGGCATTTCAACATTCTGAAATGTTTCTTTTATGTCATCTTTTCCAATATCTTTCGCTATCTATGGCTTTGCTCAATTTCAAATACCTCTCTTCACTTCATTGAGTGATTCACCATGAAGCACTGCTTCACCACTCAACACCACTATGCTCTAAATGGAATGCTACACTCCTCCATTTGCACATGTACATTGCTTCCATTGGGCACTCTGATAATAGATGCAACTTTCTTTTTATGAGTACTTTAGACAAAAGTTGCTAGATCATATCTAACAATTCCTTCTTATTTCATTCCTATGCTTGCACAGAGATATGACTCATCCACTCCATGAGTTAGACCTCATCTCATGATATCCTTTTTCCTTCTCTTACACCAATCTTTGTAGCCTTCACTATGTTTCTACCTTCAAAGCTATGGAGTCCTTAATTCTCTATGCATACTATGACATTACTCACCTATTGGATTCATACTTTATGTCATAATATTTATTGATTTTCCTTTTCAAGCCATTCAGACTCTGTAGCAGCTGAATACTAATCTTTTTATGCTCTTCCTTATTCCTTTGTCAACCTTTCATTACATGCTCTACAACTCTTTGATGCTTCAACCAATTGTACAAGCTTGACCTACTTCCCTATCCAATGGACCCTTGGATTAATCTAGAATAGACCCACACAATCCTCATTTGTGGATCTTATCCTCTTACTAGATATCCCTTCACACAACACTCTCTATTGGAGTGCTCCTTTACTTGTTAATAATGCCCTATTAATAAGTTCGACCCCTTTTTATTTTGCCAAGCTATTGCACTTAAAATGTGCCTCTATACTTATGAATAGTGTTACGAAATATTTCCCCTGCGGACAGGTGAAACTTCCCTTGGATTACCAGACCCCTATACCAGGAAATAAACACGACAAATGGACACTAACATCCCTTTAAACTCATTTTAACCAATCAAAAAGAGAGAAGGAGAAAGGGCATGAGGTACCCTTTTATGAAGTTTGTCCTTGCTGCTTTCAATCCGTGATCTTGATCTTCAAACCCCCTGGCACAACTTGATACCTGCAATAAGCAGCAAAGAAAACGACTATCTTCTACTCTAGTTGATTAGGAACAAATTCATATGTGATAAAGTAACAATAGACAAGCATATGCAAAAATACACAAGCTTGAAGAAAACAGGCCAAGTATATTCAATGAGAACCCAAAAGAGAATACTTACATACCACAATTGATGTTGCAACAACCTCTCCAAGATTTCCTTGTCCAACCCCTTACACGAATGAACCAATATCAAAATAATGATGCTTTTTTTATTTCTTTTCCCCCTTTCACCATGGAAATGCCTCCAATTTACAGGCTTTGAGAAGCTCAACCACCTTGGGTATTTTTGGAATTTATTGAGGATATGGCTCCATAAGTTATGATTATTTTCCTTAGATAGATCCATGGAGTAAGACTCGAGCCAAACAAACCCCAACTTTCAGAGTTGTCCCTTAGAAGAAGGTGAGATTCACCTTGATTCCCTCAACCAATAATGGCACCCCCATAAAGCTGAAGACATGGCACCATGGTGCCTCCTTAACATGGTGTAGGGAGCATCGACGCTCCCTAAGAATAGGCAGGGGAGCGCTAGTCTTCTTAAATGTCTAGGAATGGTCAAAATCCCAGGTAGAAAGGTATGTTTCGACTTCCAAATGATGGGATTTTCCTTCCAACATGATTTAGGGGTTATGTCAAGTGTTTGTATGGTGCCGATTGAGTTGTGACACTTACTAAAAGTGTATGAAGTATGTTATGACACTTGCAATAGTTTAGTTGCGACACTTAGGATGTGACGTTTGTGCTACATGCGACAGTTGTGACACTTAGAATGTGACGTTTGAGCCACATGAAACACATTATGCAAGCGTGGAAATTTGACGTGTAAGAGATTTCCCCCCAAAGTGTGAAGTCAGAAGAGGAAATTGATGGCTGAAACACTTTATAGATTCTTCAATGCAATGGTGAAGGAGTTGGAGAACCTGGTAGAAACTAAAAACAAAGCATCAAACAATATATGTTTCATTTCCGAGGTAGGCATACCTATGCTCGGAATATAAAGGACTCAAAGCATGGCCATCGACCAATACATTGTGGATCCATAATAATATTGACTATGAAGATGGCCACCAAAGAAACAATGTGGATCCATTCCTCCATGACATGACCTGAGATTAGCCACAAAAGAACATACAGTGGAGCTACGATATGACAAGAACATAGCCACAAACCAATACAAAGTGGATCTATGTATATTAGACAAATGATCTCCATCGTATCCTGGGTAAAGTACAAAACATGGTGAGTACTCAACCCAGGGTCTTCACCCCGATGCCAAAACAATATGATTTTATCCACGTGAATAAATGTTTAATGTCGAATATGGTAGAAACCACTTGATTACCTATCATTGATATATACCATTAACAAGCGCGAGGGAAATCACCAATGATGCCAATGACTCCCAAGGTACCTATAGTACATTCCAACGAACGTGAATAATGAGTTGAAGTTGAACATTCGTGGAATCAATCGATCAGGGGTCATTAATGTAAACCCACTATCGAAAGCAAGGAGGCATGCCATTGAGGCATGTAGGGTCCAAGGTATTGTTGTGTTTCTAAGTCTAATTCTTGGATAATCATTGAAATCGACAGGAAAAAGACTCATCGAAGGGAGGCTTTGATGTATCCCCCATCATCGACACAAAACTGTCATAGGAAAGTGATATGAGAGGGTGATATATGAATTTTGACTTATACATGAATGGAAATTGGTAATATTGTAGACGGTGTTAGAATATAGAAGATGGTGTGCTCGTTTTACCATTGACGATACCTTCGTCACCCAACCATAGGCCAAAGCCTTCCTCCGAGCACCTTAACCTTGACTGAGAATTTTTCCGGAAGCAAACCCTAGGCTAGATAGCTAAATAAAGAGTAGCGCACCTTTCCCTAAGGATAATGCAACACAAAAGACTGATTAGATAATCCAAACCCTCACCAATAGATAGTCCAAGCCAATACTGAAACTAGTTGCACCTACATTCCTCCTCCATACGTGCACACCAAACTGGGGCTGCAGTGCGCACCAAAACTAGGGACTGCAATTCTGAGATGTTGTCAAATGAGAGCTGGCACCTTGTATTTATAGTGGTTCTGCCAGTTTTGTTGGGGCCGACTTCTCCTTCTGGATATGTGTCTGTTCAGTATATTATTATTATTTTTGGTCGACTTCTTCTCTTGGAGGCTAATAGCCTAATATAAATTATCTTCTTGAGCCGACAAGGCTTCTAGGGTTATTAGCCAACTCATTAGGGTTTCTCTTGCTTCCTGGAGTCTTCTATTCTTGTCGAGTTCACACGTGGAGGTAAATACCTCCCGTAGCTACCATAATATTAACACTCTCTCCTAGCTAGGGAGGTATTTACAGGTAATGGACTTGAGCACAAAAACATACCATTTACCCGGTAGCATTAATATAGTCATCTAGACTATTTCATGACTAGATCATGAGCATCACCATCACCATCAGTTGTATCAACTCTTGAAACCATACTTCATCTGAGTAATTAGATGCGATGCTGGATAAGTCACTCTCACCATAGAGTGATACAAGAGGAGTAAAAGTTCTGAACTGTTTTCCGTCTGGAAAATATCTATTCATCATCCATCTGAATGATCATTATCTCCAATAAACTGTTAATAATCTTCAAGGCAATTAGAACAAGGATAGAGCACAATTGTGTCTATTCATAGTAGTACATAACTACAATCCAGTGGTTCACTACCACATCAAGTAACACACAAGTACTTGATCAACAACGTATGGTTGCGAATAGTGAAACATATTCACCACAGTAGTCCTCATATACTGTCATACAATCTTCATAACAAACATCTGAGAGCATCCTGCATAGAAACAATGTTATGATATAAACCGATTTGGCTGGGCCAATCTTTCACTCATATCTGTGAGCTCTGAAAGAATGCCTTCCTCACGAACAATGGAAAATATCCACCATAGTAGTATATCTCCATTGTCTGGAGATAGGTAGTCTCCATAACAATCATCTGATGCCATCCTACATGGAAAAATATTTTAAAGATAAACTGAATCCTCTGGGCCAATATTTCACTCACATTTGTGAGATCTGAAAGAATATCTGCCCTCATCAGTAATGGGTTATCTGCCCTATTCTTCACAAACAAGGAAGAAGGATTATTTCTAATTTCTGAGCCTGCACCATTTCTCACCCTGGGCCATTCTTCCTACACTAATTAAAGTGCACCCTGGACAGAATGTATAAACCCTAAGAAATGTTTGGACCATTCCTCACCCTGGGCCATTCCTCCTACACTAATTAAAGTGAACCCTGGAGAGAATGTATAAACCCTAAGGAATGACTTTCCCTGATTGCTGAGCCTGGACTATTCCCCACCCTGGGCCATTCATCCGACACTAAACAAAGTGTAACCTGGAGAGAATGAGTCTGCCCTAAGGAATAACTATCCAGACCATTCCCCACCCTGGGCCATTCCTCCGACACTAAACAAAGTGTAACCTGGAGAGAATGAGTCTGCCCTAAGGAATGTCTCTCCTGCATCAACCTCCAAAATAGACCATTCTTTGAAACTGCTCACAACTGTGAACTTCGAAAGAATGACTGCCCGACGAGGTGGACCACTCTACTTGACCACTAATCAGAGTGACTGCCAAGAAGAATGATTGTCCTAGACCACTCCCCATGTTAACCACAATGGGAAGTTGTTGTCTATGATACATCATCAATCAATCTGCCTTCCATGTTAACTACAATGGGAAGTCACTGTCTGTCAGAAATCTCAATCCACTTTCTGAACAAGAAAGCATCTGTCCAATCTGGACTAATTATAAAAATAAATAATGTTTTTAGTGCTCCCTCCTAACTAGAGAGTTATTTAAATCACAAAAATAAATGTTCTTCAAGAATTTTTTTTTGTACCTTCTCTAGCTTGGAGAATCTTCTCTTTCAACTACGGGAGTTATTTCCATGATCCCCATCTTCTCTCAGAAATATGCAAACTTGATTCTGGATAGAGGTTTTGTCAGGATATCTATTGTCTGCTCATCAGTGGGGATATATATTGGAGAACCACTTTCTCCTTTCTGGACTTCATCATGGATAATGTAATACTTGTACTTTAGTTTGGAACACTGTGAAGGCTTCATGTAGATCTGGATGATAGAGTATATCATAGTTGGAGAACTTGGAACATATCCAAGTAGCACTTCTTCTATCATCGTGAGATCTGATTTACTGAGTAGTCATATTGATGTTATAGGAAATCTTTACCATGCTTTTGCTATGCATTGGAGGTTCTCCACCAAGTTGTCTTCTTCTTATTTGCATACAGGAGTCTCTTTCTAGTATGCCTCAAAGTCTTGAGATTTCTCTTCATACGCTCTTTATTCAATTTCTTTGGAGAACATTCTTTGCATTTATATGATGTAGAATTCCAACTCATGGATGTTACAGATGATATAATGACTCATGCAATGATATGTCTGGTGTACTGGAACAAGTAATCATTATAGTCTTCTCCCTCAATCTAGGAGAACCTCTGGTTCTGGATCTTACAATGCTTTCATTCATAAGTCATACACTGTTCTTCATCACGACTTTCAGTTCTTCTGCTTGATTGCTTTTAGTGAGTTCATATCAGGCTGGTAATCTTGTGATTCTTGGTACAAGGACTCGTTGTTCTGGTTCCTCTTTCTTTCTTGGAATTCTCATTCTTTTCTTTTACTTTTGGGTCCATGGAGTTTCTTATAGATTCCATGCACTAGAGATTCCACTTCTTCCTTTCATCATAGGATCACAGATCTGGATGGACAACCAGGAATGCTTCAAGGCTTCTCTTCGAAGAGGTCTTCTTCTGTGATTGAGCTGAACACGTACTATCTTTTCATGGCTGCTACCATGGATATATGCATTTCATCATCTTCAATGGATCATATGATTAGATCCCTTCTAATCCTTGCTTCATGTAAGAGTGCATATAATTGACTCCCTCTGTCTGATAGAGTCCATACTTCCATCTGCATTTTTATTGTCTTCTGCAATATATAATTGGCTCTCTCTGTCTAACAGATTCCACGCTTCTGTCTTAGTTGTCGTCATAAGTCTTTCTCCAATTCCTCTTGATGTCCGAATTCTAAGTCTCTTCATGATTGATTCGGCTTATATTGCAGTAGCTTCCACATGATTTGTATTTCATCCTTTCATGTGTATTATCTAATGATATGCATTCTTATCTTGTGGTTCTTCCATGGGTATATTTCTTCTTGGAACACATTACGTATAAAGACGATGCAAGCAAGATATGTACAAGAAA
This sequence comes from Picea engelmannii, assembly GCA_009831015.1. Lineage (NCBI taxonomy): Eukaryota > Viridiplantae > Streptophyta > Pinopsida > Pinales > Pinaceae > Picea > Picea engelmannii. Next base: position 49,289 of record ML812727.1, read on the forward strand.
TAAGAAGAGTGTTGTTACCTTTTAGTAGAAGAAGTCTCTTCCATCCTTCTTAGTCTTCTTTGCAGGTTCCTTTTCTTCGGCAATCGATGCTTCATGTTTCTCCTTCCTTTTCTTTAGCTCGGGACATTGATTCCTATAGTGACCGTACTTTTGACAGTTGAAGCACTGTATTTCTGAAATGTCTTTTCTTTGTTTTGGCTTCCTTCTTGAATCGAACTTTCTTTTGTCCCTGAAGTTCTTGAATCTTGCTGTGAAGGCTTGATCATCGTACTTCTTTTGGGGTCTCTCTTCTTGCTCATCCTTGCTTCTTCTTGAGCACAGCAAGTCCAAAGTTCTTCAAATGTCGGGTACTCCTTCCTTGTGTTCATGCTTGCGGCAAATGCATCCCATGTCTTGGTAAGACCATTGAGTACTATGTTCACCAATTCCTTTTCTGAAGTGATCTCTTCAATAGCTTGTAGTTGATCTCTTAACTGGGAGATCCTTACAAAGTATGATGTTATGTCGTTGTCATCATTCATCTTCATGTCACGAAGCTCATTCTTCAGACTCATAACTTGTCCAATGTTTCTGACTGAGAAGAGATTTGTTAGAGCATCGTACATCTTCTTCGATGAGTCAAGATAGGAGATGTAGGGTATCAAGTGGTCTTTTATGGAATCACTATGATACTCATGGCATTGATGTCAATATCTTTAAACTTCTCCATAGCTGCAACGTTCTGTAGTTCCTTCTCTTCTCCTTCTTTAAACTCTGGCTTTACGATCTTTCCTTTCACAATATCCAACACTTTATTCTTAGTAAGGATGAGGTCAATCCTTGTCTTCCATGCTCTGAAGTTAGAGGTTCCATCTAGCTTGTTCTCAGACTTCATAGAGTTCATCATGGCTTGTTTGACTTGGTCAAACCCTAGATTTGACCAGAAATCCAAACTTCACGTCTTGGCTTTCTAAGAGTACCAGGAGATGCGCTGGGCTAGGGCACACTGATCTATTCAAAGATTAGGTCAAACTCGTCACTTAAGGTGCCTCAACAAGAGGTTTAGGGTTTCTGCAACTTCTTCTGCTAGTAACCCTAGTTGCAGTGTCTTGGAAGCTACTTCTGCTAGTAACCCTAGCAGTTGTTCCTCAACGAGCTCAATATCTAGTGACTATATTTCCTTCCAGCGTTTTAGGCTGACTGAAGGGAGTGGTCCCATAACCTGTTAATATATATAAGATGGTGTGCTCGTTTTACCATTGACGATACCTTCATCACCCAACCATAGGCCGAAGCCTCCCTTTGAGCATCTTAACCTTGACTGAGAATTCCTCTGGAAGCAAACCCTAGGCTAGACAACCAAACAAAGAGTAGCGCACCTTTCCCCAAGGATAGCACAACACAAAAGACTAATCAAATAGTCTAAACCCTTGCCAATAGATAGTCCAAGCCAATACTGAAACTAGCTGCACCTGCATTCCTCCTCCACACGTGCGCACCAAACTGGGGCTGTAGTGCGCACCAAAACTAGGAACTGCAATTCTGAGATGTTGTCAAATGAGAACTGGTGCCTTGTATTTATAGTGGTTATGCCAGTTTTGTTGGGGCCGAATTCTCCTTTTGGATATGTGTATGTTTAGTATATTATTATTATTTCTGGCCGACTTCTTCTCTTGGAGGCTAATAGCCTAATATAAATTGTCTTCTTGAGCTGACAAGGCTTCTAGAGTTATTAGCCAACTCATTAGGGTTTCTCTTTCTTCCCAGAGTCTTCTATTCTCGTCAGGTTCACACGTGGAGGTAAATACCTCCCGCAGCTACCATAATATTAACAGATGGTTGGTCTGAAATTAAAAGAATTCCCTTGAACATTACGAGGCATGACACAAGACTTGGCAGCTTTGACTCGTTTGAGAAAAGGACCAAAACATAGTGCGACAATCACCGAGGCACTCTCTGAATGAGACGAAGGAGTAACAAGACTCATGGGATTGGTATGACTCAGAGGTGGGTGGATGGACCAAATGCAAGGTGAGATGCAAACAAGTGCCATGTTTAAGGGTGACAACGAAAGCTTCCTTAAAGGTTTCAAGAAACTTGACCCACTTCCTTCAATTTTTCCCCCATCCAGATAAATGAGTACCTCTTTCTTGTTTAACGAGCTTGAGGAGGATAACATGTGCTTGATATAACTCACCTTCGATAAGTCCCTCTTCCTATGTTTAACGAACTAGAAGAAGAAAGAGTTTTTCCCCAGATGGGCCCTTCAATGTTTGGTTTTTACGAGTCAAGAGAAGGAAAACTTAGTGGTTTTTTGTATTTAGGGAGTTTGAAAATAACTTAAAGAAAACTCTGTGGATGTCCTTTTTCATAATTTTAGTATCCCAGGCTCGAAAAAGCATAAAATAAAGTGAAGGAGAACTCTTATAACCAAAGAAGTTGGAGTATTCCTTTTTTGTAGCTAGTTTGTTAAGATCGAAAAAGGGTTAAACTACCGCCCAACAAATGATTCCTCATGATTTAGCGAGTTCGAAGAATGACAAAGTATGCTCGAAAGGAATGCAAGATCATCAAAAAGTTTCGCCTTCTAAGTTCTTGTACAAAAAGACAGTCTAGGCAAAATATTGTCAGCAATTTCTTTAAAAACCAATGGAAATCGTGGAAAAAACCAAATAAAAGGAAACATTAATGTGAAAAAGGTTTAAATTAAACTAGTTTGCAAGTGGTTAAAAGTCATTTGGGTGAAGAAATCTAGTTCATTTCACTTTTCATTCTCACTTGCCTTTTTTCACTTGGAGTTTTTCCAGTTGGAGCACTTTTTCTGGTGTCAATTGCGGGAGCTCTAGACCATCATTATTCATTTTGTCTAGACCAGGTTGGTATTCTAATCCCCCTCTTCCATTTCCATGCTTTTATTTGGATTTTCATGCATTTTTTTAGATGTTTTAGGCCCTTTAAGAACCCCCATGGCACCTTATTAGGGTAGCACTCCCCTAAGGTATCGGGGGGATCACCATCTCATATATTGGCACCCTAGTGCTTGTGTATAGGGCGCATCATCACTATGAAATAGTCTATAGGGAGGCACCAGGTGCAAAACACAATTTTTTGCTTGTCTTTTAGCCTATTAAAAAGCATTCTTTTGACTTGGGGTTTTTACTAATGATCTTTAATGATGTTTTGCATGGATTTAAAAGCCAAAATGCTTGAGTGGAATGAAAGAAGCACGAAAATGATGATATGGCCACATTGCATGACCCTCAAGTAAGAGTATCGCTCTGAAATTGTGGTTTATTGAAAATTTTAAAGATACATAACATGCAGAAATAAATGCTTCTCTTCGAGCATCTGATTGGGTTATGGGATGTTGATGAGCATGCTTTTCAAGTGGTATCTCAACTTTTAGAGATTGATATTGAGGATGTATACTTTCTGACGACACTCTCTAAAAGAGAGGCACCCATCATCTTATCCGGGCATCGAGCTACACCATTGTAGACCGATGACTATATAGCACAGTGATGTGAGAGATCTTCCATTACGAGCTACCCTATTCACCGTCACCAAACTGACAGGAAGCACCAGTCCTCACTTGGATTCCAAATCATAGATGGCATACACAGTTGAGTGTCTCGGGCCGAAGATCTTCAATTGGTGCACAAAATTTCTAGCAAATGTCAAAGATCAGGTTTCAAGATGTAGAACAGGGAGGTAAAAATAGTTCGGGTATGGATCATTCTTGATATCGTTCTTCCTAGAATGAGTACCCCTGATGCAACCTCAGATTGCCTTGATAGAGCATCATGTATCCAAGCCTAGGATGGAAAGGTGGACTAGCCTTTCACCTCAGTTAGGGAATGATCCTTCCTCTTTTTCTTTTACTGTCGATTTATTCACATGGTGGAGGAGGCAGATTGTGACGGTGGAGGACTACCCTTATGCCAGGATGGACTTCAGAGGTAGTGCATATTTAGTGCTCCGAAGGGGCACAATGGGATGCATCAAGTAAATTCCAAAACATGATCTTAAAAAAAGTGCTTTTGATTTTTTATGATATATGTATTTTTTGTGGTACAATGAGGGATCTTAAACATGTTTGTTTTTCATCATGTAGACCGAGGCACGACACACCCAGCAGGGACGTCACCATTTGGATGACGCGGTGGTGTTCATGCAACGATAGAGGTAGGTGGCAAATCCATAGGGCTCCGCGAGGTAGAGAGGAATCTAACGGGGCTTACCATGGGTGTCCCCTCCACGATATTGCAAGATGTTCCTTATCACCTGCAAAGGCACACAATGGGTGTGCCAGAGAGTCTCAACCATCTTCTGCGGCGAGTAGCTCGAGCAGTGATGTGTTACCGTGAGCACAATGTAGTACATAGGGATGAGTAGAGTCTCATGTTTTTAGTGTATTCTTATGCGATGATGTACGGGCATAATAGCCCACATTTTTGCCCTTCTGTGTACTTTTGGACGATGTTATGGAACACTTTTGCTATATATATATATGAGTTTTGTCTCAGCTAGTTGTTTTTCAGATGATGTGATGTTTTTATTTATGCTTAATGATTTTGAATATTCATCTATGTGTGAGGTGCCAATCCAACATATAATTTACTAATGAATTTGTAATGACATTAAGTTCTCTTGATATATGTCAGTATTCTATGTAAGCAAAAGACCTCTTGAGACAGAGAACCCTCAAATAGAGATGTAGCAATACTGGATTGGGAACAACATAAACAAAATTAAGTTGACAAACCATGAGTTGGGAATCAAGACTAACGATCATTTGAGATATGTTAAGAGAAGCGACCTCGGTCAAAAGTCTAATTATGACATGATATTCTACAACATTATTGGTTGCAAGTCCAAGACAGATCCCTCCCAAATTTAGCAACTCGCTAGAATGGTAAATAGTTCAAGTCGCATAAGCTAAGTTTCGGGTATGTCGGTTAGTGCCATCCGCAAATCCAAAATACATGGGGAAATATGTTGGCATCTGTGCATTCAAGCACAAAGTAGGGTATAAGCAGTTAAAGATGAAACAAAACCCTTGCACGCAAAAGTAAAGACACACCAAACCAAATCGTATGGTACAATAATGTACATAGCACACATACAAGATTTTCTAAGCATAGTACTTCCTCAGATGGACCCCATTGCAAGGCTCATTGAGAGGGATTCCATCATAGTCGACTAACTTGTAGGCACCTCTATGTAACACATGTTTTACAATGTAGGGTCCATGCCACATAGGTTCTAGTTTTCCTGCTCCAAGTTTACCATGGTCTTGGTCGTAGACCAGGACTAGATCTCCTTCTGCAAAAGCATGAGGTTAGACAGACTTATCATATTGAGTTTTGATGCATTTTTTATATGTCTCATTAACGAGAGCAACATCACGATGGGTCTCATGCAACTTCATTAGATATAGGAAACGTTCCTCTTCGACGGAGGTGTTGGGCATGAGTTCTACGACTAGTTTTAAAGATGGAATTTCGCATTCAATTGGCAACACCGCTTCTAACCCATATAGCAACTGGAAAGGTGTAAAACCAATGGCGGTTTTGACGGAATTCTGATAGGCCCATAGTGCTGAGAAGAGTTGTAAATGCCAATTGGTTTTGTTCACCCCCACCATGCATTGAAGCATGGTTTTAAAGACTTTGTTGATGGCTTCAACTTGTTCATTGGCTTGAGGTGTAATGTTCTTAACTAGATCTCATTTGAACATTGGGGTTATATTGAGTTTTATGTGTTTTTTGGTTGTGGTATTTTGTCAAACACTTTGCTTATTTTAGTCTCTTGAATTGCGCTGGGGTTTATAATGGTGGCTTTATTGTGTGTTTGCAACAAGTAAAGATAGCAATGTAGCCAAAAACATATACACAACAAGATACAATATAAACAACTCAAGTAAATAACACAAATACCTCAGATATGATTTTATTCATAATAATAGCTAACCTCATACAAAATGGAGCAGATCTGGAATACATATAAGAGAATAGAGTGTATGGTTGATAACGCCTCCAAGATAAAATAAAGATGAATATATAGGCTTCCAAAATCCTCTCCAAGTTGAATACCAAGTAACACCGAAGTTCAATAGATACCCATTGTTGTATGTGATGCCCTCTTTCTCACAATGCCCACTTCCTGGCTGGAATGGTCCAAGGAAAGTATGACCTCCTCTTTGATAGTCTCAAACCTCTTTAAAATTTTGTGAGATGATATATCTGGTGATGGCAAGAAGATAGGAACAATCTTTGAGCAGTAACTCAACTAGAAGACCCGCAAACAACAATGTCTCCGAGAATAGATGCGCCCTCCTAGATGAACAAGCCAATAATTCGGCCTCCAGGAATATGGTTGCCAAAATATTGAAAACCAAATGCCTAAAGATAGATTGGGGGCTGGGTAACCCCTATGCCAAATATCCAATCTACTTAGAAATGTCTTCCCCTCCAGAATGACAGATCTCCTATAGCCAGTGCGCCCTCCTCAAGATGAAATGCGCTCCACTGGTAGAAGAAATGAATGGCCTGATGAATACCCTCAAACACTGTTGTAAAAGGGTGTTAGGGTGATGGCTAACAACCCTAGCATTAGATCTATTGATAATTTGGTCACCTCTGAGCAAATCAAACTACTCTCTCTAGATGGGTGCACCCTAGCTCTACAGAAAACCTCCAACAATATGCCCTACCTCCACCAATGTTCCTAGAACTGAATAGAACTGATGTAGAATGGTGAGGGAGGAATATTTCACCTCTGTGACCAAGCTTGGATCAAGAAAGGTGGGATCTTTCACCACCGAGCTGATCTCTAGGGTTTTTTTAGTCAAAACCCTCAAAATCCCCAAGTGCATGGGCTCTCTAGCAAGAAGCCAGACATCAAAATGATAAACAACATAATGAGAGAATAGAGGCCCCTATCTCTCTTTAATCCCCCCTGTTCAAATTTTTTCTCCAAGTGACTTTTTCTTTATTTTTCTATTTCTTAATTAAATCACTTTATTAATTAATTAACCATTTTTCCTCTAAAAAGTGATTTATCCATCCTTATGGCTTCTCCAACCACTGAAAATCACTTCTCATCATCTTATCCTGTAGTTCTCTTCCTCCCGATTCTGATGAGCTATTACACTAAGAGGTTTCTCCAAGTATTATGCCCAATATAACCTTCTTGATGAATTTAATTAAAATATGACCCGAAATAACTCAAAATTACGGAAATCATCAGAATGCAACGGAACCAAAGCCAAGCTGCACAGAATGGATCTTGATGATGAAATATGATGAACGATGCAAGTTAGGCCCAATAAAACCCCTCAATATCTTCGAAACTTGTTGTCAACCCCATCTGGCTACTCTGGCAAGCATCCCACTCTGTAACATAGCAACAACCAAAAGCAGGCACATTACAGTCCTCCCTTTTAAAATATTGCTTGTCCTCAAGCAATAACTGGATCAATATACATATGATATCGGGGTCCCATATCCACCTGTGTGACACAACGTGAGCTCCCCGCAAGATGTATCCCATTCAAGTGCTCACCATGCATGACACCCCAATGCTCCTGATGAGTAGAATGGTGAATGGCCATAGAACCTCAGTCAACTCCCCATGCCACCACTCTACTCAAAACTTAACTCCGTCAAACATTGAACTACCAAATACTCCAATCCCTGGATCCCATATCAATATGTGAAATGCAATGCACTATGAAGTATAGTCTTGTAACATATCAAATCTTGGTAACATATCAATGCACTGTGAAATGTGAGGAATGGGGTGGAGTAGAGGCAGTGTTTCAAATCTTGGAATTTTTTCTGTTGTGATTCAAACCAGGGAAGATTGGTTTTAGATCTATCCTTGGTCACTCAACTTAAGAGATAAGCGATATGAGAGAACCCCAACACAAACCTACGATAGAAATTGGTGAGGCCTGAGAAGCTGCAGAGCTCTGTCAGAGTTGTTGGGATTGGGAAATTGTGAATGCCTTGGATCTTGGTTGGGTCCACATGCACCCCATGTTCATCCACGAAGTATCCTAAGTATTGAATTCTCTACATGTCGAATGAACATTTCTCCAAATTGACATATCACTTGTGTTTCTACAGGGCACTCAAGACCTGCTTAATGTGCTACAATTGTTCTACCCAGGTCTAATAGAAGATAAGGATGTCATCCAAATATAGGACCACAAAAGAGTTCATGAGAGATCCCAAGATATCATCTATCATCCTCCTGAATTTCATTGGATTATTAGTCAAGCGAAAAGGCATGAACAACCACTAAGGCCTTCTTTATATTTGAAGGTTCACTTCCGTACATTAGTTTGTTCTATTGGAACCTAGTGGTAGCCCCACTTCAAGTCAATCTTACTAAAGAACTTGGCACCCTTAAGCTGATCAAGAAGATCGTCAATTCGAGGGATCCAATATCGGTTCTTGATAGTGATTTTTGTTCAGGGATTTATAATAAATACAGAGTCAGCATGTGCCATCCTTATTTTGTACCAACACAATTGGGCTCCCACAAGGTTACGAGCTTGGTCGAATATGGACCTTTCGGATGAGCTCATGAATTTGGCGCTTTATTTCTGTTAGGTATGTGTTATATTCTTTGCATGACCAACCACACGTGTTACATTGCATCAGGTGCATGGTGGGGTTATAGGGGGGTCCCCCCCACCCGAGGGGTTGTAGGGGGGAGAATCCTCAAAAAAGGAAAAATAAATAAAGGTAAAAAAAAAAAAAATGGGCGATTTTTTGCGTCCATCTTTAGTAGATTTTCAGAACAGGGTTTTCGTTGATGGTTTTCTAATTCTAGTTAAGAAATTAGGGTTGTAGACTAATCCATCTCAATGTATTAGGGGTTTTGGATGTCGCGAGATCCTATATATATTATATTGTAAATAATGAAGACTGATGATGAATAATAATTAGAGGTGTGGCTCTAAACAAGTTGTTGGTTTTCCTGGTTTAGGTTTGTTACCACCAATATTGTACGAGACAAAATGAGCATGATTTGCAAGGAAATCATGGAAGGTACAATCCTAGATTGTTGTTGCAAGGGATAGTGAATGCTAGAAGAAAGAGTGGGGACTTTCCACAAGTAGCAATTTTCCAAGACTTAGAGGGTCGGGTCAGTGGTTTACGAAGGAGAAAGGCTACCCTTGAAAAGTCAAAATTTAATGGCAAATAAGGTATATTCTACATGCAACAACTTTGCAATTTGCAATAACCATTGAGAGGGCATCAAGGGACTGATTTGAAGGGTTTCCTTAGCCAAAGAATCTACATGTATGTTAATTCTCTTGATATATCCTTACATAGAGAGAAGCCATTGAGGATGAATTCATCTGGTTAAACCCACTCGAGAATACCACTCTCAAAATAAATATGTGGCATGTGTGGTGGTTACCATTGCTGGGAAATTTAATAATTAGAGAATGGTAGACAGTGTGAAAGATCTTGTCGCCATAAGATCTTTTGATGATGCAGATCCATACTCTGTTCTCTTGTTTGTAGGAGATGGGGGTGACCATAGTTTAGTGTCCCACATAGATTTATACCATGGCTCAAGATTGCATCCATCTAGAGTTTTTTGTTACAGATATAAAGGTTTTTGGTCCAGATTAATCACAATTGTGCCATTTATTGGGCATAAGAATGGCAACTCATACCTAAAATGAACCGAATTAATTACAACCATAAAAAAGGGGACTGTTACAACACTGTTCCAGATCCATTTTGTGACCCAAGATAGCACCAGAACCTCATAAATTCGCCCTAAAACAACAAGTCCTAGTCTTGAGAAGAAATAGCCTAGCAAACTGAATTACAGGTTTCAGTGTGATAGCGAATTGCAGAAACAAAATTGCAGAGGACGGTGCCTTGTAAAGGTATTAATGTTCTGGTAAGGAGGTCAATACATATTTATATGTCTTTGAGCGATGGAATAAGTGTTAGGGATGACCTGTAAGTTAAGTTATGATATATATTGGTGTTGGAAGGTGTAAGTGAGCTGACCTACATGTATTTTCTCAGTGATAGATTAAAATATTTAATTTCGATGGACCCAACCTGAAATTGGGGTAAAGTCAACTATCAAATGACAAGGCCAACCTATAAACTAAGTCAGAGCCAACCTATATGTGTAGAGATTTCTTGGTCGGTCTTCAACAAAGTACAAAGCCAACTTTAGCACGGTTATACTTTGATATAAAAAATAAATTATGGGGTTGACCTGCCATAGATTTGAATGTTAATGTGAAAGAAATAATGGTGAGTTGATTTGATACTTTGGGGGGTTTGTGACCACTTTTGAAGGATTGATTATAGGAGGATCCAACATTGAAGACCCTTTGAATATGGTGATCCTACTTAAAGTGCCACTTGGATGATGACAGGGGGCTAGAGCATGCACTTTGAATCCTACATGACCATACTTGGATATTTTATGTGTGGTTGTTTTTGTGGAGAAGAGACTAGCTGGAAGGACCTTTGGAGGTTGGATGTTGCACCAACATCTAAGTTTATGGAAGATACCCCACTTTTGAGGGCTTTCTGCCCCCAAATTTTGGATGTGAGGCTTGCAAAGGCCCAAATTCTGAATAGTTTCTTGTTATTAAATTGTGAAGAGTGTTTTACCCCCTCCTTAGGCTAAAATAGTGGAAATTTAGGTTAAAATTTGTCATTTTATTGTAAGAGGAAGTTGAGCCTTTCCCCTATAAATAGAGAGGCACTTCACTCATTTTTTCATCACTTATTGAGGGATTTTTCCTTAGGAGGTCTGTAATTTTCTGAAATTTTCTCGGAACATTTATCTTAGATTGGTGTTTTTGGAGGAGTAAGGTTTGTTTTGGGAGCATTGGAGCAAAACAAATTTTCTTGTGATTTCTCTTGGTAAATTTGTGGATGATCTTTGGTAAAATAGGGTTTTGGCATGCAACTTCTTGGATTTTACAAGCATATTTTTGCAATTACTTGCCTTCATTCAAAATAATCTGATTTTGAAACCCTTGGAGGAGTACAAGGGGGTACACCCTCCACCACAACTCATTATTTTTGTCTTAGAAGTATTTTTTTTAAAGCCTTGATTCAAGAAGTAGAAGGGCCTACACCCTTGTTGCAAAGGCTCAGCTAGGATTTTGTTCAAGGGAGTAAAAGGGCTTACACCCTTAGAAAGTTTAAACCCTAGTTTTATCACTTCAAACTTTTGCATAGCTCCTTTTTCCAGATATTTCCTTGGCTAGGGTTTTATTCCAAGGAGTAAAAGGGCTTACACCCATGGAAAGTTTAAACCATAGTCTTTTCACTCTCATCTCCTTTTATGACTCCATTGCTTAATGAAAAGACACTAGTCATTGATCTCCTACATTGTTTGTGGAAACATTCTTTTCCCCTTACTCTCAACCTACAACAATTGTGACGTACAACTAGCTGGCTTGATGCGAAAGAGAGATCGATGAGGTGACAATGGCCTTTCTCTCTCGGTTTCGCAAAATTTTCACTTGAGCATTGGGACTTTTGCTCTACAAGTGCAAGTTTGTGTGATAACATGGTTTCCAGAGTAAAATCTCTGTGTAATGTGTGTGTGTGTGTGCCATTGTATCTTTTTTATTATTATTGAGAATCATTTTGCAGTAATTAATTGTACAAGGTTAAAATCTACAATTTCTTCATTATCCATAAGAGAGCATCTATATATTGGACCACTCGGTAAGGGATTGCCAGGTATCAAGCTAATGGGATGTTTGACATGACAGTGCAGAGGCACCCCTATAGCTGAGGCAAAGATGTCTCTATATTCCTCTACCACCTTGTCCACCTGCTTCTGTCGTGTAGAGAGACCCTATGATGAAATTATGGTGGTTAGGACGACCTTTCATTTACCTTCTAATTGAACCATGAAGAGGACAAACTTTGTAGTATGACAAATTACCTTTCAGCATTGTTTTGTCAAGATCAATGAAATTGCAGCAGTCGAAACTACTTCTAGTATCATGTAGGATTGATGATCCATAATCAAGGGAATTATAGCCCACTCATTTTACCAACACATATATTGTGCATAATTAACTTCTAAGCTCTGATATCATGCTTGTATAGAGTGCTCTATCTCCAACAAGGTTGCCAAGCCTACTACTTTTTTTTTCCTTGTGCAATACCCTTGTCTTTCGGAGGCTACCAGGACTTTGTCTTTTTCCCTATACAAGAAACTCTCTTCTTTTGTTCTTCTCCTGACTACAAAACCTATTATTGGGTGTGACCTACACACATCAAATAGCTGGCAACATAATAGCAATGGAGTCAATAATAAACACTGCTCAAGATTAATGGTTGGCTCTTTCTCCATGGAACCAATGGAGTGTTTTGATTTTTAGATTATGCATTTGATGCTATTAGGACTGCAACAACATGGATTTCTTCCTCAACAGTGAATGTAACAACATGGAACTATGCATCTAATTATTATAGAACCACTCAGTTCAAGAAATTACTTGACAAATAGGGGATATGAGGATGAACCCTAAAAAAATATATATGGCTTTATTTTAGAAGCTCATTCATTGGAAGAATTGCATTGATTGTAACTTATAGACAAAACCACACTTTATAATAAATGAAGTGATTATCACTACAATGAAAAACATAAAGTAGTTTTGATTCACCTGTAGAGTACCATAAGCCCCATTCTCATAGACTCCCAGACATGATATAGGCTACAAAGTTGTGCCCACATCAATATAAAAATTGTAGAAATGTCAATGGGAATCTCATCCTTTGGTAGAATAAGAGGTCGGTTTGCTTGGGTGGAGTCAACAAAATCTATGCAATTGAATTAACGAAGGAATAAAATCGAACCAATGAGGGATCATTCGACCAGCAAGACCCGAGGTGAGGAACCGCTCCACTAAAAAGACCTAGTCAACCCAAGGAGAATTCTAATCGACCATTGAGTAAATCAATTATTGTGTAGGGCCATGTATGGATGTTGTATGACCATATAGAAGAGAAGAAAGTCCTAGAGGACTGTTCTTTCACCAGGAAGGATAAATTTTTCCCAATAATGTTTAAAAATGTCCAACAACAATTTGACCCATGCAATCTTAAATCCATCCTACAATGTTCATAATCGTCCATGCATCATTAAATTTGCCCCACCAATCTTAAATTCGTCTAGCAATATTTAGAATCACCCAGACATCAATAAATTTACCCCAACAATCTTAAACTCGTCCTAGGTAGAATATTGAAGTGCCTAGGTAATTAATGGAGAGAAATTTCCCAGAGAGAGAGAAATACACCTCACGACCCATGAGAGATGAGAGGAATTCTCCAAAATGGAAACTTTTCTAAATAACTGCAACAACTATTTAATTACAACCATCAATCTTCAATTTTGAGATGAATCTAACGGTGGACAATATAGATCTTTTGGTGTTCTTAGAAAATGAATCGGAAGGAATTTCTAAGTGTTGCCAACATGAATAGAGTAGCTAGTTCTTCATTTCCTTTACAGATTCAATTGTAGGCAACATTAAAACACACAAAAATCCATATCTTATCTCAACAGTGAAGCAAGCACCAAACTTGTGCACAACATAATGAATTCACACTCAAATTGCTCTTCACAAGCACAGGGAAATATCCAAGCTCATACAAAAATTTAAACACACCATAAGAAAAATATTTTACCCTAGAAAACCAACTTTGAATGGGGCTTGGTATTTGATTTCGGCAACTCTGGTACAAGCAACTCTTGACTCTCTATCATCTTCCTCCCTTGGCCATAAATCCCATTGGGAGTGAAATTACATGAGGAAATAGGGAGATATGGGGGTAAGGGAAGGCCAAAAACCATGGCCCTTCACTTCCCATTCCTCAACCTTCTCTCCAATTCATTTTTTTGAATTACATTTTATTCTCTATTTTTCTCTCACATCCTCATTTTTGTCTTATTAGACTTTCACATTTACATTACTTTACAAAGTTTTATAACCGTCATCAATTGTCGAATTTCTTTATAAGAACTGACTCTTACGCCCATTCATTGGTTTGGATCCATTTCAGATCAACTGACCTCCCAAGTTAACAATGACACTACGGGGCCGAGATTCATAAACAACATGACGTTTCCACATATAGGTTTGTCCTAATATAACATCACAAACTTCAAGTGGGGAAACATCACACAATACCTCGTCTTTGAAGGGTTGTATGTTGTAGGACATGTGACCCTATTGGCTTACGTGAAAGTCTCATCCCTGGCTCAACCAATCGATGGTGTATGATTGGGGGTGTGGCATTGTCGACAACTTCAATCTCTTGATGACCTTGCTTGAGATGAAGTTCTTCTTGCTCTCACTGTTAATAATGAAATACAATGGGGTGCCCTTCACCCATATCTGTGAATGGAAGAGGTGCTCCCCCTCCTCAAGCTCCCATGACTCGTTTGGTTGGATCTTTGTGGTTATGATGGTAGCATTGGGTTCTGCATCAATGATATGCTTTCCCTTATCTTGTTCTAAATAAAAGTTCGAGTCAGTGTCTTACTTTTATCTTTAAGATTGGACAATAATGACTATTCCGAGCAATATTCATCAGTGTTGTGCTAGGGGATTTTCTAGAACTCACACCACTTTCCATTGTCCTTTGACTTCCCATTACCCTTCTTTGCTCGTGGCTTGTACTAGTTGTCTTGAGGCTAGCTCTCCTTGCTTTGTCCCTTGTTCTGTGAGTTAGATCCACATTTACCATACTTATAATGTGGTGAATTTGCAAACCTGAACTCCCACTTATTTCGCTGCTTAAATTTATGTTTGATTTTGACAACATCTCGATAAGTGGATCCCAATGAGGAAATTTCCAAGAAATCCATCTTCATTTGGATGTATCTGTGTAGGCCATTGCAGTACTTCAAAACATGGTGTTGCTCAAAGTCTCTAATACCCAACTTTGAGCATAAGGTATGGAATATGTTAAGGTCATGATAAAGGTCTCTCTCCTAACACAAAGTCATCCATCTCGTGTATTGGTCATAATATCTTCCAACAAGGTATAAAATTCCTCCTCGAGGGCATCAACAAAGGTCATCCAAGTCGGTCTTGTCTTGAATGTTATAGAATCGTCTTTGTTGTGTCTCTCTCATTAATTTTTCCACAAATATTTGACATGGGGAAGGGATTTAAGGAGCGCACAGGTGATCTTTTCAATGTTGGAAAAAATTGAATAAAGCAACAACCCTCTAATAGATATAACCATTTCTGCAAAGCATATTCATCTATCTGGCCTTAAAATAAATTGATATCAAAGTTAACTTGTACCTTGAAGGGTGTTGCACCTCTGAAATGGTTGCTTGTTGAAGGTGCCTCGACTGTCGTCAACAATCGTTGAAGGATCTGGGTGGATTTGTCCATCATCTCGTTCCTTTGTCGTGCGAGGGATTCCTTGACAAACATCTTGATATGATCTCTTTCTCCATCATCTCTTTTTTCCCTCACCATGGGAGGTCGCTTGGGATAACAAGAGTGATCGTCTCCAACTGAAACTAGATCGATACACAACTCTCTATACCCTGACCTCGTCAGGAACACGCACCGAGGAGTAGTAAGGAGAAGATTGTGCTAATACAATTGATCTAGATTGTATAGGGAATGAAATGAAGCACACATGAGAATATATTAGAGAGCACAGTAATACAGTGAAAACCCAACTTCTATTAATGAATAAAATAGTGGAATATTGTAGAACGCAAACTGGCTAGAATGGTGGTAGCTTATCTTTGAAGCGAGAGATATGTTGGTTATGCTCATTCACAAAGATAATACAAGAGTCCCTTTTAACATAAATCAATAACCCTAAAGGTCCAAAACCCTGACCCTGGGAGATGAAGTGCCAAAAGGTATTTTTGGGCCTCGAGGTGGTTAGTTTCTACATCAACTTCTTGAGGGTGCAACTTTTGCATACAATCTTTGTTTGGGGTGCATAGTAGCTCATT
This sequence comes from Picea engelmannii, assembly GCA_009831015.1. Taxonomy (NCBI): domain Eukaryota; kingdom Viridiplantae; phylum Streptophyta; class Pinopsida; order Pinales; family Pinaceae; genus Picea; species Picea engelmannii. Next base: position 65,288 of record ML812727.1, read on the forward strand.
GGAAAGCTCTAACCAAGGAATACAATATTGTGTCAGATACAAACCCAAGCCCTTTAATTTCCCAAGGCAGAGCGTCTCCAACTCTTTAGCTTACCCCAACTCTAAAGCTTCCCTTCTATATTTCATCTTTTCATGGCATCATTGCAGTGCATGGTTCCTTTGTTTTTATTTTGTCTTTCTCTCCATGTTTTATTTTAATTTTTCAATGTTTATTCTGGTAGTGTGACATTACATAGAAGCGTGATAATTGGTTAATCAAGCATGGGGCCCTTCACACTATCAAATACATCTCCTACCTTTTCATCAACTTCCATAGCCATGAACTTCACCAAAACTTCATAATTTGTTGAGTGCTTTGCATTGACTTGAGCCATTAGCCACTCGATGTTTTAATGTGGATTTGATTCAAATCACAACTCCCACAATAATCTTTTGGCCCCATAGCTTCCGAGGAAATATGAGGGAATGTTATGGCCACTTGGTTCCTCTCATACCACTTTGATGTCCTTGGTGTTTTTCCTTTGTGGGCAATCTTCCATATCTCTTGTCATCCTCCTAGAGTCACATGCTCCTTTCTCTTCAGAATTATACCCTCTTCTAATTCTTCAAGAATGTGCGGTGCAAAGTCTTCTATGGTAGGAAGAACCTAATGGTTTTCTTCTCCATCCAACATGGAAGGCTCAAACAACCTAAAATACTCTACATTCACCACCAACTAATCTGCATATATAGAGGAACTCTCAATATGAAATCATTCTTATTTATTTGCTTAATGATGTCAAAAGGTATGTATCTCAGGGGCTTGAGTTTCTTGGTTGCTTGCTACAAATACTCCCCGTAGAGGTAAATCCACACTTGTCTCCAACACTTTATATACAAGATGGATCTTCTCAAGCTCCTTTTTCACTTTTAAGTGTATTTGTTGGATCCTTTCCATAAATCCGTTTGCCTTCCTCACTTCTCCTTGCACCTTTGCTTCTTCATGTTGCTACCTATACATAATGTCCAAAGGAAATGGAGGTAGATATTTGAAACAAGTTTCAAAAGGGGATTTGTTTATGGAAGAATGGAATGTTTAATTATTGAAGGTACACAAGTTTCTCATCCCATGTTTTCAAATGCTTGATATTATAACCTCTCAACAATTGCACCAACATTTGGGTGACAACTTCAATTTTTTATTAGTGTGGGGATGAAAGGTAGTGGAATACCCAACTTGGTATCCATCCTTTCCCAAAGTGTTCTCTTAAATTCACTCAAGAACCCGCTATGACAATCAGATATGATTGAGCTTAACAATCCAAAATGTACCCACACACAAGTGAAAAACAACTCAACTACTTCCTTTTCGACAATATTATTCTTACAAGGAATGAGCACACACATCTTGTTAAACTGGTCCACAATCACAAATAAACAATCGTGGCCTCTTCGAGACTTAGGTAGACCTCCAATAAAATCCATGGAGATCCTCTCCCAAGGTTTATTTGGTGTAGGCAACAACATGTACAACCCAATTTTCCTATTGTCGGGCTTGCTACTATTCTAAATAACACAACCCTTAACAAATATTGTGAATGACTCTTGTATCCTTGGCTAATACACCTACCTTTGCAGATTTGACATGGTCTTTGTCACTCCAAAATTCTTATCTATCTTGGAAGTGTGAGCCTCTTTCATCAATCGAGTCCTTCCATCTTATGGTATGCATAACTTATCTAGATTGTAAAATAACCTATTCTAGAGATGGTAGTCATTCCCTTCCACATCGGTAACTAATTTTTCTTCCAACTATTGATATATGCCTTTGAAAACTTCATCTCTTTCATAATATTCAATCGATAGATCATGAGTGAATGGCTCAAGTTGCATTAACATACCAATCACTTCAATCTTCTCCATTACGAGTCATGGAAGCATGTCAACAAGCTTGTTTGTAACCCCTTTCTTGTACTTTATTAGTAGATGGAATTGCTATGGGAATCCCATTCATTTGCAGTGCCTCACTTGCTACATTTTTCTTTCACTTTGCAGGTATTGCAAGCACTGATGGTCAATGTGTATGATGGTCTCTTTCCCCAGGAGATAGTCCTTCCACTTCTTCACCACTTGCACAATTGTGAAGAGTTCTTTGCCATATGTGGGATGGTCCAAAATTGGCCTACAAAACAATTTTGAATGATAACATATTGGTATTCCTCCTTGCATAAGCATTGCTCCTAAAGCATACCCACTTGCATATGTTTCTAGTTCAAGTGCTAGTTTCAAATTAGGCATGGCTAGAACTAGTGCATTATTGATATTCCTTTTTAGTTCTTTGAAGGACCTTTGTTATGGATTTTTCCAATGGAAACTCTTCCCTTTGATAATCATGGCATATATTGGTGTAACTATTGTGGAAAATTTTCCATGTGCTTCCTCTTGTACTAAGTTGCTCCCATGAATCTCCTCTCCTTTGTCAAGCTAGTAAGAATACGCCACTGGCTGATGGTTGCAATCTTGTTAGGATCAACCCTTAGCTCTCATCCATTGATCACGTGTCCGAGATAAATCAAGGACTCTCTTCCAAAATCATATTTATTCAAATTTTCAATCAACTAATTCCTTTTTAGTGTCTATAGTCCATATGTCACATGTGAGATGTGTTTTTGCCAGGTATTGATGGATATTAACATGTCATCTAGATATAACATTACAAAAGAGTCGATAAATGGACATAACACATCAATCATCAAGGGTATGGAAGTTGTAGGTGCATTACATAAACCAAAAGGCATAACTAACCATTTGTACAAACCTTGTATTGTCTTGAATGTTATTTTACATACATCTTTGCTTTGGTCCTTGGTTATAACTCAAATTGAGGTCCAACTTGATGAAGAACTTGGCTTTTTGTAGTTGATCCAACGAGTCATCAATTTGTGGCATTAAATATCTATTTTTAATGTTGACTTTGCTCTAGTCTTAACAATGAATGCACATTTTCCAACTCTTGTCTTTCTTGATCACCATTGTGATTAACGAACCACAAGGTGGTGTGTTGGGCCTAATGAATCCTTTCTCGAAAAATTGTTTCAATTGTTTCTTCATTTTTTTTGCTTCTAGGATGGACTATCTATGTGGCTCTAGAAACAACTAAATCTCATGCTCAACTTGGAGACTCCAACAACAACTGAATCTCATGATCAACTTGGAGACTCTAGCAACAATTGAATCTCATGCTCAACCTCTCTCTCAGGTGGTAGCGCTCAAGGTTCTCGAAACACTTCTTTATAGGCTTTGATCAACTACTAGATTTTCTAGGACTGCTTACTATCACATCCTTCTAAGGATGCTTCATATCCACTTCACTACCCTTCCTTCTCTTAAGAATAAGAAGACAAATTTATTTCTATTGCCAATTATTCTTTTTGCTTGGTCACAGTTCATCAAAGAGAATTTAGGTTTACCCGTGTGTGCATTTATTGTTGGACAGTTGGTTGTCATTGATGTCAACAAGCAGTAGTTGTTATTGATGTCAACAAATGTGATGGGTGTATTTGGAGAAGTCTCCAAAGTGGTATTGATGTCTACAAGAAGCCACAAAGGTGTGGTTGTGGAACTCAAATTTTATCAAGGAAATAAGGACATGAATGATAGTATAAATGCAGGTGATACATTCATAAATGGATAGTACTCGTCATGTCATTTTTGGTGATAGGTGGTAAGCCATGTGGTTACTCATGGTTGAAGAGTTATGAGGTCATGAAGTTGGAAGCCCTAAAGATGGGTTACGAATCCCCTAGTCAGTTACAAGACAATTAATGAAAGGGTGAAGTGGTTTGTTGGCCCTTGGTTATGGAAGCAAGCGAATATTAAGGGAGGAAAGGCAAAATGCAAACTACGCAGAAGACATAGTGACTGATACTGGGTCGAAGTGAGCAAAAGAGCAGAAAAGATGGAGCGAAGTAAGAGAAAGCAAGTCGTTGGACGAGGAGATCGAGGATGACAAATCAGCAAGGAAGAGGGACCGTGGACAACTCAGCAAGCGAAAGAAGATGTCAACAGATGCTTTGAAGCACCATGTGTGAAGGAAGGAAAGACAGGCTGGCGAAGCCTTGAAAACGTGGGTCAAGTTGACCTAGGGTTTGAGACACCTAGGGTTTTGACACTTGGGTGTTAACCTAAGGGTGTCTGAGAGCTATTGTAATGTATAAATAAAGATCTAAAGGACCTAGGATGGGTTGGTGCTAAGTTGGTTGAGAGTTCATTGTTATTGTATGATTAAGTGAGTACTATTATGTGAGAGAGAAGTGTTGAGTGCGAGAGCCTTCTCGTATTGTAAGACCTTCAGCTGGGTGCGAAGATCAACCCTGCAGCTGGGTGCACAGGGAGGAGAGAGAAAGAGAGAGAAGAAGAGAAGATATACTAGCTAAGAGTGCAGATAATAACTGTAAGCTTCCATCTTAATATATCATAAAGCACAGTTCTGTGGACGTAGCCCTAGGGAGAGGGTGAACTATGTATATCTTGTGTTATGTGTGATTGATGTTGTGTTCTCTGTCACTTGATATGCTGCTAATGTGATATCGTGTTAGATCTAAAATGTAACTTGTGTAGTAGGCTTAAGGAAGATAAAGGATAACTAGGTGGTTGTGTGTTGTTGTTGTGAATCCACTCTGCATTTCCTCTGGTTGTAGACACCTGTGTCCTGCAACCCCCTATAACTACTTTGGGTGAGATTGCATCTGCTTCGTAGGTGTTGCTGAAAGGGCCAGTAGTTAGGGCTTGTTGGTGAGTTTTTGTAGCATTGAACCATGGGTCTGCTCATGTGCCAACAAATGGTTCTGTTTCCAGGACAGGAATATTCTTGAGGGAATGTCAAGGTGGTTTCCATCGAAGACAAAGATTCAGAAGTGGATAGAAGATCAGGAAAAGGACTTCGCTAAAGCCCAAAACAAGAACCCTAATCTCATCACAGAGGATTGGTTGGAAAGATATATCTTTACTGATATACATGAGATTTTCCTTGAGGGAATCCATTAGGAGCTATATGAGTGGCTAGCTAGGTTATCAGATACCCAATTTGAAATCAGATTCACACCACCTTTGGTTTGGACGTCAACGTTGATCAAGAAGGTCAAGAGAGTTGATAAGGCTGTGTTAAGAGAAATAGATCACTAGTTTGATAGCACCATTGGAGGGTATATCACTGAGTTTGTTGTTGACAGAGTGGAATCGTATAGCCAAGCAGAGAGATATTTCTTTAAGGGACCTAGAGGAAAATTTTTACATTTTCTGAAGTTGAAGATCAAGATGTTATTACATGAGAATAACATCTTGAAGATATAATAATCGGTCAGATCGGACGAGCTAAATGTTCAAAAATTCATACAGCGACAGTGACACAGAGGTTGGACATACGTGCAGTGGGAAAATATTCAGAGAAGTTCACCTCGCGAACCTGTTTAAGCAGAACTACAGAGACGAAGGGTTCTACAGTGGAGAAGAGGTAGATTTGACAGGCGAAGAGCATTCAGAATCCGCTAGGACAGAGGAACCTCGCCGAGAAGAGCCAAAAACTTCAAGAACTGCACTAAATGTTGAAGTAAATACTATTATTCCTCCTGTTATTGCAGCAACGTTAAGTAACCAGACTAACCTAAGTCATCAGAATGCTCAGAGCACTGTCACTGGCAGTCAACCACATACTCAGTAAAGAAACCTAGGAAGATCTATGGCAGATGAGATGAGGTTACCCACCTTTAGAGGAGATGGATCTGAAGATCTTGATCAACACTGGTTTCTATGTGAAGCTGTGTGGAGTATCAAGAATATCACCGACGAAGCTGCCAAATGGCATCAGTTCAGCACTACCCTAAGAGATCGTGCACTGAGCTGGTACATGAAATTTGTCCAAGGAGCTACACCTAAACTGTTGGATGACATTAAGACTGCGCTAACTGTCGAATTCAAGAAACCTAAATCAGAGTCGCAATGCATTACAGAACTAAAAGAAATCAAGTAGAAACAATTGAACCTATGTGGGAGTTTGATCATGGATTTAAGACCTTGACAGGGCATTTGAGTTTTCAGATCCCAGATGAGTAGAACAAGGAATGGTTCATTGTTGCCCTCATGCCACACATCAGAGTTCCTCTAATGCAACAAAAGATTACTTCACAGGCTGAGGCACTGGAGATCGCCATGAAATTAGAATAAGCCCCTATGGGAGAATCCAGCTCAGGTTTGAGTCAAATCTTGAGTCAGCTAACTAGCTTATCACTGCAGGTCGAAGATATGAATAAAGACAAGGGAAAAGATAAAAGAGAAGACACGTGGTGTATCAGATGCAAATTAGAAGGCCATGACAAGGAACATTGTCCCTTATTTCAGGAATAATTGGCCTCTGGAGCTTTGAGCCCTTTGAAGCAAGTTACCCTACCCTGGTGCGAGGTATGTAGAAATCGACATCGCCCTGGTGAATGTTACTATCTACAAAAATATGTCCAGACACCCACAAATCTATATTTCACATTCTATAAGTCGGTAGGACACAATGACAGGGACTGTAGGGCTTACAATCTCATGCATGAAAGGTCAAGGGATATATACAAAATTCAAGGTGAAGTACAACAAGAAGGAAGCACTGCGCAGTATAATTCCTCTGGGAGAGGAAACTTCAGCCCTTAGGGTGGATTCCAAGGAAGAGGAAGAGGAGGAGGTATGGGTCGAGGTTGAGGACAAACCATCTGTTATAACTACGCATAGCCAAGACACTTGTAAAGGGACTGCTAGAATCCTTGTACCACTTGCAGCTACTGCAACTCATTTGAGCATGTTATTGAGGAATGTCCAACATTGTTGGCTAAGATTCAGGAGAAACGAGGAGGAAATCAAAAAATACAACTAATCAAAGCAGAACCTCGCGTAGTAGATCCCAGAGTGTTGTTATCACATAAGGAGGCCTTGTGATAGGAGAAGACAGAGTGATCCAAAGAAAGACTACAGAAGAATTAGGAGTCAGGAAAGTTGTAGGGAAGACATAAGAATTTGACCCAAGGAAAGAGAAGTAGATATTTGAGGAAGCAAGAAAGGAATTCAGAAGAGATCAGTCTTCTTCATCAAAGGTCCAACCAGAAGTAAGAGAATATGGAATGCCTCTGGCATTTGATCAATCTACTTCACCTGGATATGGAAAAGAGGTGAGTAAACTTGTCGGTTTCTTATATACGTTTATTGAGTTGATTAAAGATGAAAAATCCATACGAGAAATACAAAATTTGGTCAGACAGTATGAGATAGGAAGGGTAGATCCTTTGCTAAATAAAGTAGTACATCAACTATCCAAGAAGAGAAGGACAAATAAAGAACTACACCTTAATGCTCAGATTGGAGAGTATGATATAGACTATGTGGTCCTCGACTTAGGGTCAGAGGTCAATGTCACGACGAAGCAGACCTGGGCACTGATGGGAAAACCTAAGTTGATTTATTCCCCTATCAGGCTTAGGATGGCTAATCAACAAGCTGTAAGCCCCTTTGGAAGACTGGAGTGTGTCCCTGTGGACATTGATGGAGTAAGGATGTTTGCATACTTTGAGGTGATTGAGATAGTTGATAATAGTTGTCCTTACCCTGCGCTGTTAGGAATTGATTGGGCTTTCAATAATTCCACTATGGTTGATTTAAAGAAATGAAGAATGACGTTTGAAAGAAATGGCCTTAAGGTCATTGCACCTTTGGATCTCGTTGAAGGTCAGAGATACACAGAACCCTTTATAGAAGAATATTGTGCATATGAACTAGAAAACATATACAAATTGACAACCAGACAACAGGACTACATTAATCCTACAACATATGGGAATTTGAGCTGGCGAAGTGACAGTGCATGCTCATCAAATTCATAAGAAGCACCGGAGAACTGGCATAACAAAATGTACAAAGTATCTACAAGGATATGTGCTATATTAACCAGGGAAGTCCACTAGATCAATACAACAATAAGTAACTTGCCCACCTTTGATGGTCTGAATCATTTAGAAGCATTCTTGTTGGACTTTGAAGAAATTATACCACTACCACAAAGATTTTTGGCAATGGATGAGGCCCTGAAATCAACTCCAGTGAGATGGTGGGGGACACACAAAAACAATATTACAGACTGGGTACAATGTCACACTTTGATGACAGCGCGATTTTCAGAGCAAGTAGAAGGCTGCGAAGTTAGGTACATAGGTCAAAGTTGTCTGAAGGACCATATACAAAGTTGCGAGGAATCCTGGAGCAACATTCCTCAAGAAGAGTGGGTACACAAATTCATTAACACATTGGATACAACTCCCATCAACTGGTATCTTCAAGTAGAACTGTGCCTCATCACTGCAGATTGGGAAGGTATGACCCAGAACTTTGTAACTACCTTTTTATCTGAAAGCCAATATCCTACAGTAGATCAGGCATTACAGGTTGTAAGGCTGAAAGTGTTCGAGGAGGCACCTAGCCTCCCTTTGGAGCAAGAAGAGGATGAATGGACTATTCCTCTTCAGAAGTTGCAAGGTTGTTGCAATATCAATGTTGTTGAAGACGATGATCCTAGGAATGCGAACATCACATAAACAGAAGGCCAAAGAGATGTAGAAGGACCAGGAGTCGAACTACCTTTTGTTGGACAACCAATCATAATAATAAAAGTCAACATTGGAACGGAATAGACACCAAAGCTTGCAAAAGTTGGAGATTATTGTGATGCTTCCACTATTGACAAGATCACAGAATTACTGCATGAATATCAGGACTTGTTTCCAACCAATTTCACTGATATGAAGGGCATTAAAGGGCCCATGGGAGAGATGAGGATCCCTTTGAAACAAGATGCAAGGCCAGACAAACAAAGACCCTACAGATTGAGCCCTAAATATAAGGAGAAAGTGAAGATCAAGCTTGACAGAATGCTGGAAGCAGGAATCATAGAACATGTTGAAGAATCAGAATGGATTTACCCTATGGTGGTACAATATAAGAAGACAAGAGAAATCAATATATGTGTAGATTTTAGGAAGCTGAATGACGCCTATTTGAATGACCCATTCCCTACACCATTCACTGACGAAGTGCTAGATAATGTAGGAGGACAAGAGGTATATTCTTTTATAGATGGATTTTCAGGATACCATCAGATCCAGATCGCCAAAGAAGATCGCCATAAGACCACATTTGCAACAGAATAAGGATCCTACCAGTATACAGTGATGCCATTTGGATTGAAGAATGCACCAACCATCTTTTCTAGGGTGGTGGTCGAAGCATTTAAGGAGTTTTTATATAAATTCCTGGAAGCATACATTGACGATTGGACTGTTTTCAACATTTTGCAAAATCATATTGAATGTTTAAGACTAATGTTGGATAAGTGCAGGCAATGTTAGATTGCCTTGAACCTGAAAAAGTGCATCTTCTTTTCACCCTTCGGAGTGTTGCTAGGCCATATTGTGTGTAAGCATGGATTGCTAGTAGATATGTCCAAGATTGTCATTATAGTCGATCTACCCCCTCCTACTTCAGTCAAACAGCTGCACATTGCGCTGGGACATACTGGATACTACATGAAGTTCATTAAGGGCTACGCACAAATCACAACACCCATGGAGAAGATTCTAAAGAAAGATTGTCAGTTTCATTGTACAGAAGAATGCCAGCAGAGCTTCAACACACTGAAACAGAAAATGGTTACTGCGCCCATTCTGGTTTTCTCAAATTGGAGTAAGGAATTTCACGTGCATGTCGATGCATCTTCTATCGCATTAGGAGCAGTGTTAGCACAACCGAGAGCTAGAGACATTGACCACCCGTTAGCCTTTGCTAGCAGGAAGCTATCAACATCTGAGATTACTTACACCACCACAATACGAGAAGGATTAGCCATGGTGTATGTGCTGCAGAAATTCCGCCACTACTTGTTGGGAGGACATTTTAAGATGTTCACTGATCATTCTGCACTTAAATACTTAGTCAACAAGCCAGTGTTGGGGGGGAGAATATGCAGATGGCTTCTGCTATTTCAGGAATATGTTTTGAGATCGTGGTTAAGCTAGGAAGGATGAACAAAGGTCCCGACCACTTGTCGAGGTTGGAACATGGAGAAGAGCCTACTAGTTTGGAGGATACACTACCAGATGCACAGTTGTTGGCCATCAAGAAGGTTGATGATCACTTCACGGAGATAGTGTAGTTCCTATCAACAAGACTGACACCTAGTGAATATACAATCACTCATGAGAAACAGTTGGTAGTACGCACTGCAAAATTTTCACTTATAGCTGGACAACTATACAAGATGGGACCTGATGAGATATTGAGAAGGTGTGTTATGGAAGCAGAGAGACCATTGATCCTCACAGAAGCACATGAAGGCATCGCAGGAGGACACTACGCAGGGAAAGCAACAACACAAAAGATACTTAGGGCTGGCCTTTGGTGGCCTACTCTACACAAAGATGCTAAGGAATACTATAAGGCCTGTGATGTATGCCAACGATTTGGGAAGTCGTCTAGAAGAGACGAGATGCCTTTAGCGCCGCAGCTGACCTTACAGGCATTTGAGAAATGGGCCATTGACTTCGTGGGACCTATCAACCCACCAGGGAAGCGCACAGGAGCTAGATACATAATCATTGCAACATAGTATTTGACCAGATGGGCAGATGCAAGAGCAGTTAAGGAATGTAGTGCAACTACATCGACATGCTTCATATTTGATGATATCATAACTAGGTTTGGATGCCCAAAGATCCTCGTGAGTGATCAAGGCACACATGTTATTAACAAGACTATTGAAACCCTGACTCAGGAATTTGAAGTTCACCATCAGAAGAGCACGCCCTATTATCCACAGGCAAATGGGATAGTTGAAGCATTCAATAAGATCTTGGAGACAGCGTTGATGAAGATATGCAATGTGAACAGGGATGACTGGGATTTGAGAGTACCAGCAGTATTATGGGCCTATAGAACCACTTGCAAGAAATTGACCATGCAGACCCCCTTTAAATTGGTCTATGGTCTAGAAGCAGTTGTACTCGTGGAATATTTGGTTCCTAGTCTGAGAATTGCAGCCTTTACAGATATGGATGACACTGGCACTGTGCAAGAGAGGCTTGCATAGTTGGTCGAATTGGAAGAAGACAGATTTATTGCAGGATTTCACCAGCAGGTTCAGAAAGAAAGAGAAAAGGCCTACCATGACAGACACATTAAGAAGAAAGCTTTCAAGCAAGGAGATATGGTATTGGTATATGACAGTAAGTTCATGAAACATCCAGGGAAGTTCAGGATGCATTGGCTTGGACCATATGAGATTGCCTATGTTACAAAAGGAGGAGCTGCGCAGTTGAAGACTTTGGCTGGAGAATGGAAGGAAGGTTTGGTGAATGGAAGACGGTTGAAATTGTATTATGACAACCAACTGCCTCACAGCTCTCAATACAAGCAAAAGGAAAAGGGTCTAGGTACCAGGTGCAGTTGAAACTGGGTACCAGACACAGAAAAGACAGTTTGCACATAGAAGGGAGAAACATAGTAGAACGCACAGGCTACCCTACATAGTCTGAAGTTGAAATGGAACAGGAAGTTCAAATATAAAGTGCCTCGGGACGAGTCACATGTGAGTGTTGGGGGCATGCTGGCCCTTGGTTATGGAAGCAAGTGAATATTACGGGAGAAAAGGAAAAACGTGAACTGCGCGGAAGACACAATGACTGATACTGGGTCGAAGTGAGCAAAAGAGCAGAAAAGATGGAGCGAAGTAAGAGAAAGCAAGTCGTTGGATGAGGAGATCGAGGATGACAGATCAACAAGGAAGAGGGATCGTGGACAACTTAGCAAGCAAAAGAAGATGCCAACATATGCTTTGAAGCACCATGCGTGAAGGAAGGAAAAATAGGCTGGCAAAGCCCTGAAAACGCGGGTCAAGTTGACCTAGGGTTTGAGACACCCAAGGTTTTGGTATCTAGGGTTTTGACACTTGGGTGTTAACCTAAGGGTGTTCGAGAGCTACTGTAATGCATAAATAAAGGTCTAAAGGACCTGGGATGGGTTGGTGCTAAGTTGGTTGAGAGTTCATTGTTATAGTATGATTGAGTGAGTACTATTGTGTGAGAGAGAAGTGTTGAGTGCGAGAGCCTTCTGGTATTGTAAGAGCTTCTTGGAATTGTAAGTGGTATTGTATTGTACTATGTGTGATTGATGTTGAGTTCTTTGTCATTTGATATGTTGCTAATGTGATATTGTGTTAGATCTGAAATGTAACTTGCGTAGTAGGCTTAAGGAAGATAAAGGATAACTAGGTGGATGTGTATTGTTGTTGTGAATCCACTCTGCATTTCCTCTGGTTGTAGACACATGTGTCCTACAACCCCCTATAGCTACTTCGGGTGAGACTGCATCTGCTTCGCAGGTGTTGCCGAAAGGGCTAGTAGTTAGGGCTTGTTGGTGTGCTATTGTAGCTTTGAACCTTGGGTTGACCCTTGTGCCAACATGGTTGTAACAAGAAACCACTAAAGTAAGGAAAGAAGTTACTTGGAAAAATATAAATACCCCTTAAGGAGTCTTTCATAAGTACAATTTACATCTTAAGCCCTAAATAGTGGCACATTACCCCTTAACTGGGGAATATTACATTAGTAATGTTATTTTATTTATTTCATCTTGGGTCCGTGAGTTGTAATTGTACCTCCTAGTCTCCTATATATACCAAGGAGACATATTCATTTGGAATCATCGTGTACATGGACATTTATGTGGTGTATAAGGAGGTTGCCCCCTCGAAGAGGCTTATTATCTGAAATTCTCTCTTTTTCAAGGCATTGAGTACTTATTATGAGGTTTTTCTATGCTATATTGATATTTGGTTCTTAACATATGGTATCAAAGCTAAGGGTCTTGGGGTTTCGCTGCTAAATCTGAGACACCTTGGAATTTCCGCTATAAATTTTTTTCTACGACGTTTCAGAAGGAACCCATTGGAGGATATTTAGTAGACAGATCAAGGTACACTGGGTTAAAATTTCAGCTCTTGGGGCCTTATACTTTTGGAGATACATCCTGTGTAAGATAGTGCTATGGAATCATCCTGAATTGAGTCATTGCGAAATTTTCGCTATAAACATTTTTCTGTAATGTTTTAGACCCTTAAATCTGGAGGTTATTCATAGAAATTATTAAGGTATCTATGATCAATATTTCAGATTCTAGGTCATCTTACATTTGTAGATACACCTTGTGGAAGATAGGGTATCTCACTAGTCCTATTGACTAGTCTCAAGTAGGTGTTTTGGGTAAAACAATCATAACTTCTTCCTAGAGTATCCAAATTGAGTGAGACCGGTTCGATTAGATAGTGGATAGCTCATAGTATTTCAGGTACAATTTTCAGAATTTTATATCAATTATTTTGTGCGAGGCACGCTATACAAGTGAGATCTCATGGAAAGGCCAAAAAACATCAAGTTGTGGGGAAGTTACCATAAAATCCACTTGCAACGTCCATTTTTTATTAGACCTGTGGCATTGTAGAGAAGAAATACCAGAGAACTACAAAAAAAGAAATTTCCATACCCATAAGGGCCAAAAATTTGGAGATACAGTAGAAGAAAGATTGTTTAGCAGAACCACCTCAAAATCAAGGTTTAAAAGTGATACTTGGCCAACATGCCACCAAAAAGGGAACTTCTACACCAAATAAGCCTCCAGACAGTCCTATTTGGACTCTTGATGAAGGTGAAGAAATGGATAGGGACATAAATGAATTACAAAAGAAGAGAGTGACAAAAGATGAACCATAAGTGATGATCGATTCAACTCAAGCTAAATTGAAGGCAATAATGGATACTAAGATGGATGGTTTAAAAAGGGAGATCATGGAAGGATTGAACATTTTCCTAATAGAGAGGACACCTGAAAGTGAAAATGTATCCCATGAAATTCATGATGAGGACACAAGGAAGATGAATCAAGAATGGAGAAACTCCAACTTTGGGTTGAAGACCAACCACGTTCCTAAGATCGATATGAGGAAGTTTGATGGCAAGGACCTAATCACATGGATACTTCAGATGGAGAAATTCTTTGATCTACATAATGTGCCACATACACAAAAGGTACGAATTGCTTCTTTATATTTAGAACTCAATCAATTTGTGTGATATCGATGGCTTTGTTCTCGCAAATCACTCATCACTTGGACAATTTTCACATAAGAAATGATAGCACACTATAAGGATACAAGGAGAAATACCTTCTTTAGACAATTGATAAATCTCAAGCAAAAGGGTTCAGTTACAGAGCACATTGAGAACTTCCAAAGATTGAATATAAAGGTAACAGATATTCCAGATGAGCACTTGATTGATGTATTCATAGGAACTTTAAAGGAGCAACAACTATATGCCAAACCATCCAAATGTTTATTTGGGGTGAAAGAGGTAGAGTATTTGGGTCATATTGCATCTCATGAAGGTGTCAAGGTAGACCCTAACAAGATTAAGGACATGATGAACTGGCCAATTCCCAAAACATTGAAGAATCTTAGAGGATTTTTGGGTTTGACAAGTTACTTCTGCAAGTTTGTTTGGAACTATGGGAGAATATCAACACCTTTAATGGAACTAACCAAGAAGGATGCATTTTCATGGACTCCAGTGGCAACTAAAGATTTTGAACAACTTAAAGAGGTGAAGTGTAAAGATCTTGTCTTAACCACTCCAAACTTCACAAAAACCTTTATTGTGGAATGTGATGCCTTGGGAAATGGAATTGGTGTTTTCCTAATGCAAGAAGGAAGGCCCCTGGATTTTGAAAGTTGGACACTCAAGGGAAAGGACTTACACAAACCCATTTATGAGAAGGAAATGATGTCAATACTACATACATTGAAGAAATGGCGCCCTTACCTAATAGGTAGGCACTTCAAGGTAAAAAAAGATCATGATAGTCTTAAATACTTCTTGGAACAAAGACTATCTTTAGAAGAACAACAAAAATGGATCACCAAGATATTGGGTTATGATTTTGAAATCATCTATAAAAAAGGGAAGAAAAATGTTGTGGCAGATGCACTCACAAGAGAGGATGAAGATGTTGAGGCCTTTCTCTGTGCTATCTGGATTATCCAACCCGATTGGATAATAGAAGCGAGGGATGAATGGAAGAATGATGAAAATGTGTGGACTCTCATTCAAAGGTTGCAGCAGGATTCCAACGCATCATATACATTTACATTGAAAAATGATTCACTATGGTACACAAATCGCTTATATTTATGTGCACTCTCTCATCCCTTCAAAGCCAGTACAATTGCCACCGCATTCATAGAGACAATTCAAAAACTACATGGAATCCCAAAGATTATTGTAAGTGACAGAGATCCTATATTCACTCGACATTTTTGGACAGAATTGTTTTCTTGTTTGGGTACTCAATTGGTTCATAGCTCATCCTATTATCAGATGGACAAACCGAGATAGTGAAAAAATGTCTGGAAGGCTACCTTCATTGCTTTGTCTCTAATAAACAAACACAATGGTTCAAATGGTTACCCTTGGCAGAATGGTGGTATAACACTTCCTTTCATATTGCAACAAAAATGACACCATTTATGGCACTCTATGGATACATCCCTCCTTCCATCACTTCTTCTCTAAAAGAAAAATCTAAGGTTCAAGTAGTGGAAGATCACATCAAGCATCAACAACAAGTTCTCCAAATCTTAAAGGACAACCTGACCATGACACATAATTGCATGAAACAACAAGCAGATCAACATCATAGTGAAAGAAGTTTTGAAGTAGGGGATTGGTTTTTTTTAAGACTACAACCATACAAACAGATGTCCCTCAAGCAATCCAAGAAGGATAATAAATTATCACAAAAGTACTATGGTCCTTATAAGGTGTTGCAAAAGATTGGTACTATGGCATACAAATTGGAGTTGTCTGCATCCTCACGAGTACACCCAATTTTCCATGTTTCATGCTTAAAGAAGGTTATAGGTGACAAGATCCCAGTTCAAACTGTATTTCCAGAACTTGACGAGGAAGGAAAAATCATATTGGAGCCTAAATATGTTGGCCCTTGACCAAGTTTTGGAGAACCTTGGTCACGTTTGACCATTTTTGGGACTTCGACATGTTGGTCGAAGGCGGAGCGCAAGGTGAAGCGGAGATCACGGGATCTTGACCCCTTTTTAGGGCATTTTCGATTTAGGGTTTATGTAACAGGTATGGGATGTCAGCCCATGGATTTACCCATGTTTAGCCCCATTTTTGTAATGCATAAATAGAAATCTAGGCATTGTAGGAAGAGGCCGGTGAGCTAAGTGCGAATAGTTGTGAATGCTTTGTGCGTTTTGAGAACTTGCAAGGCTGAGTGCAAGCAATTGTAAGAAATCTCTATGCTTGAACCTAGCTCGGGGAAAGAGGATCTGGTGAGGTGCACACAGGTCTCATGTCCTATGCAGAGTTAGTTTGTGGCTTTGTGCATGTAAGGAGATTGATAGAAGATAATAAAGAAGAAGAAGAGTTGGTGGATGTAACCCCACACTAGGGTGAACCACGTATATCCGGTGTTGTGCTTGCTTTGTGCTTATGATTCTTATGTGATTGTTGTGATTTATGCTTAGTGTTGTGATCTATTTGTTAGATGTATTTGATATAGTATCTTAGTGCTTAGTAATG
This sequence comes from Picea engelmannii, assembly GCA_009831015.1. Taxonomy (NCBI): domain Eukaryota; kingdom Viridiplantae; phylum Streptophyta; class Pinopsida; order Pinales; family Pinaceae; genus Picea; species Picea engelmannii. The sequence continues at coordinate 82,000 of ML812727.1, forward strand.
TGAATGAATGCCAGATTTGATCTATTTCTATATGCTAAGTGCTTCAATGTGGTAGATCTAGTTGAATATTGCATTGCTATGTAATTAGGGTTTTGACCTGCGATGTGACTAAGGGTTAAATACTGATGAATGTTAACTGTGAAGTGATTTGTTAAGTGTTTTAATCACAAATCTGTGTCCCAGCTAGATTGTAGACACTTCAGTCCTGCAACCACCCCTGCCTCTACCTCGGGTGAGACTTCATTTGCTTCGCAGGTGTTGTCGAAAGGGTCGGTAGTTAGGGTTCTGTTGGTGTGTTGTTGAAGCATTGAACCCTGGGTCTGCACCTATGCCAACAAATGGTTCCATTGTCGGGACCTCAAACTGTGATTGCTGGGAACCGAGGAAAAGAAAGCTTTGTTGTTGTAGTGCACAATATTCTACTTGACTTGCGAAGCTCTGTGCTAATAAAATAAGCTCGATTTGAAGAAAAGAGGTAAGATCTTAAAGCTTTGTGCTTTGAGAAAGGTGAGATAAGTGAAAATTTTTGTTTCAAAAGAATGAATCTAGGTGTGTTTGATGGATTTTGTCCTAGTCTGAAAACTAGGGCACAACTAGAAGAAAGAAGACTTGATATGAGTAGATCTGATAGAAGTAATGAAAGATATTTTATTCCTATGCATAGAAAGAATGTTTGGACTAACAAATGGATGCAGGATCCTAGAAAGATTTTTTTGCAGGTTAGTTACTGTGACCTCAGTTTGCAATACAAAAAAGGTTGGGGATCATTTAAGAGAAAGAGAGGATTAACTCTTTGTTACAGTTGTAGAAGACTGGGACATCTTGCTAAGGAATGCCCTGGTATAAATCCTAGTTGTCTTTGTTGTAAAACTATGGACCATGAAGTTTTGGATTTCCCTAGAATGATTGCAAAAGTTGAAAAGATGAATATGAAGCAAGAAAACCATGAGACAAGCCAGGAAAATAAGGATATGATAGAACCTCATAAAGAATCAGAGACTGTATTATTACAGATGAAAGAAACCATGAATGATCATAGAGACATCAACTTATCAGATATCTTAAAAGAGAAGGTGTGTATAGAAACAAGAATAGGAGACTTCGACATAAACTGTGTTTTGGAAAAGGAAACACAGGTGAATATTATGACAGAAAGAACTTGGGAAATCTTGGGAAAGTCTGCTATTATTCCTTCATTGGGAGGAATAGGCTTGTTTAAAGGAAAATTGAAAACCCTATGTGGAAGATTTACCCAGATACCTATGAGTGCACATGGCACTTCGACAGAGGAAGAATTTAAGGTCGTTAAATTTGTTGAGAACAACACCGCATTTGCTATTTTGCTATGAAATACCTTAATTGAGAAAGATCGGATAAGTAGGAAACGAAAAGAGGAAGATCTAGAACAGAAAAAGCAAGAACTAATAAATTTCATGGCTAGGAGAATAGTGCACTTAATAGAAGAACAGAAGGACAAATCAAAGCTATTGAGGACTAGAGATCTGGATGTCAAAGTTGAAAGAACACGGGAAGACTTGAAACACCTGTCTGTACAAGAGAGTAGAGCACCTACTCCGGAAAGAGAAGAAGCATTACCTTTGAACGACCCGCAGTAGTGTGAAGTTACTATGCTAAGAGCAGATAAGAATAATAATGGAAAGAGGAACCTAGTTACTCAAATCACAGGGAAGAAAGCCAGAAAGCTCAACAAGAAGAAAGCAAGGTTAGAAAAATTACAGGAAGTTCTAGAGCAGACTTCACAGAAGGAAGGTTTACAGAACTTGAACTTCGTCGGGATAACAGAGCAACGAAGATTGGTACTTCGCCATGGCGAAGCAATATGATCGTTGAAGGCATCCTGACTGTTAGGTTGATGCTCCAGAACAGCTCGAACCGCAGTTATGGCAAAAAATATCTCCATTAGACCATTGGGACCGCACCATAACAGATGGAACTGCATTGATTAAGGAGTTCCTACCCGTCGGAGGAATCCGTTACAATGTTATCTATTTATCCCGTCGAGTATTGCACTGAGAACACTTTTGCAAACAATTATTATTTGAGCCTACAGAGAACTAGTTTCTTTCACGTTGTGCCTATTGAGACCTCATTGAGTATTTGATCACTGACCTGATCTCAAGTGTGTATGTCGGGTGATTTCAGCATAGTAGAGAAATCTGTCGAAGAGATCCTCATAGACCTCATGGCTGAGAAGGTCATGTCTAATGGAGTTCAAGCCTCATCGACAAGAGGAGTGCAAGCATCCCTGTCGACTGCTAATGGATCTGGACCATCCCGAGCTGCGACCGAGAAACGAACCAAGCATCGTGAAGACTTGGCGAATGCGAAGATCATCCCATCCATCCTGCTCGACTATATCCCGCCTCTGGCTGGCGCGGTTAGTCATGACAGTGTCCTGAGGGACTTCAACTACACCTTGATTACTGCATACCTCCTAAAGGAGATACGCGCAGTAGGACCACAATTAGGACAAATCATGACGTTGAAGATCAGTGACTTCAACTTGGGAGACCACAAGAACCATGGACTGCTCGCACCATATAAGTATTTGACCAAGACAAAGGGGAAGAAGTTGAAGATCATCCCCCAACCATGGACCAAGGACATCATGAGGTCCACTATTCTTAACGTGATGAAGATACCCATGCATCAAGAGGTTAACGTGTGTGTTAAACTCCTGTTTTCGTGCTTCCATGGCGGTTATCTGTGGCTGGACAGACGCATCACCGTAGACCCGGTGTTGATCCATCAGATCACCGGATTGAGCATGCAAGGAGCAGACCTGTAAGACTTTTATCCAGGGAAGGTTGTAGATCGTGCCTTGGCGCAGAAGATTAAAGATACATATGGTGATATGGAGAAGGAAAAGCGAGGCTACAAGATAGCTTCCATTCAGAATGGCGCAATGCGCCTAGCCTGCTAGTTGATCGCTGGTAAGATAATAAGGAAGATTAGACCCACGCAGTTCACGGGGTTCGTTGTTGACCTTGCGGGAAAATGCGTGGAAGGAATACAAATGAACTAGGCGAGTTACCTTGTGAACCAATTAGAACAAGACTATCGCAAAGCTTAGGATCAGGGCTATGAGTTTCATTTCAGTTGGTTGATGATCCTCATAGCGTTCAGTGCTTGGGATATGATGGAAGGTGCGACCTTCCCTGAGATTGAGTCGTCTGAACCCTTAGTTGCGAAGTTCACCACGCTTTGGTACTCGAGTGACATGGCTAGGCAATGGAAGTCCAACGCGATGTTCCACACCTACTACTTGCAGTTGAAGAGGGCTATTGAGTCTTTCCCTTGTATGACGTCGAACACCTTGCACAGGTTCAGAACATTTGTGAAGTTCCGTGAAGATAGGCATTTTATTTATATCATTGCACGCACAGACGAAAGTAAACAAGAGCTCTAGTCTTATTATAAGCTCACAAAGGAGGACATGGAAGAAATTACTACATAATGGTCTGCAGATTTTCTTATACCAATCGACTAGGCAGAACTGTCCGACCCTGACCTCATCAAAAGTCCTGGGGTTACTCGCGAAGAGTATGATGCACTTAGCACCAACAGAAGGAAGAAGAAGGAAGAGGTACAGGATCTGAACAACGCGTCAGAAGAGACTGCTTCAGATTCACCTTGAGGAGGAGGTGATGATGAAGCAGACAAAGAAGAGAACAATTGGGAAGAAGACAAGCAAAAGCAAGGTGAAGTAACATTGCCTAGGGATCCCCTTGATGAAGCTGAGACATCTAAGAAAAGAAAGGTTTCCCCCACCAAACCTACATCGCGGAAGAAGTCAAAAGCCAATAAAACACAGATGTAGACTGTAATCACGATGGATGACATAGATCTCATCATCGTCGTTATCTCAGATACTTCCGAAGATATTTTACAATGCAATGAAGCCAAGCAAGAAACCATGTATGATTGGATTGAAGTATAGCTGAAAGGGGTACAACAAGCCCTCTACTCGAGCCACACAATGTTTACTGTGCCCCCGTCATCAGAAGGAACAAAGTTGGGAGATGAACCTACCCAGCTATGTCGAATAGCAGATGCGACCGAAGCTCGTCTTCATCGTATTCAGGGAGAAAAAAAGCAGGCCACAGAGGCCCTAAAGCAAGCACAAGAGGAATCCGTAGAGCAACACAAGGTTGCGCAGTAGGAAAAAGAAGACATCCAAGCCAAGTTTGCAGAGGATAGAGCACATATCCAGAAGGAGAAGGAAAAATTGCTCACAGAGCAGATTGGAGTTAAAGAAGCAATCAATAGAGCACTTCGCTCTGTGACGGGCTTCGAATGGATGGAAGAAGACCTAGTAGAGGATCAAGTGGTGAAGCTTGTTGAAGCCATTCAACAACTCCAACAGAGGGTATCCGAACTGGAGTTACAAGCCATGCCAAGCACCCCGCAGGAAGTTCGAGACCAAAGAGAAGAAACGGCCTAGAGCGCAGTCCAAAGAATCAAGGAATTTGCCTTAGAATGTAAACATCTCAGCAGTTGAAGTGCACAAACTTACAAGTGTCTTGCATAGGACCCCGAACTAAGGACACTGGAGTCACAACTCCAGGAGGAAAAGCAACAAGCAGCATCAGTGCAAGCACAGTTTAAGCCTCTATCAATAGTCGAGAGGATGAAAAGGTCCTAGGAACAATGCATGGTTCAGCAGCAAGTCCATGGCATACAAAGCAAGGTTATGGAAGTGACTCAATGACTCCAGCTAGTGCAGGATGCAGCTTGCATACTTTTTGATGAAATTGAAGGATGAGGTGCAGAACTAGAATAAGTGGTCACCACAGTAGAATAGTGCTTGGAAGCACCTATGACGAAGAAGATTTTTCAGGAGTTCACGGAGGAGGAGGCTCTGGCGAAACAACAGGTCGAGACGGCTCGAGCCAAGCTCGAGGATTTTGAGGAAAAGTTGCCCAGATCAGAGTGACTTGGGATGAGTCACAGGTGAGTGTTGGGGGACTATTGGCCATTGACCAAGTTTTGGAGAACCTTGGTCACGTTTGACCATTTTTGGGACTTCGACAGGCTAGTCGAAGGTGAAGCGGAGATCGCGAGATCTCGGCCCCTTTTTAGGGAATTTTTGGTTTAGGGTTTATGTAACAGGTATGGGATGTCGGCCCATGGGTTTACCCATGTTTAGGCCCATTTTTTTAATGTATAAATAGAAATCTAGGTGATGTAGGAAGAGGCCGATGAGCTAAGTGCGAATAATTGTGAATGCTTTGTGCGTGCTGAGAACTTGCAGGGTTGAGTGCAAGTAATTGTAAGAAAGCTTTGTGCTTGAACCTAGCTCAGGGAAGGAGGATCTAGTGAGGTGCATGTAGGTCTCCTGTCCTATGCAGAGCTAGTTTGCGGCTTTATGCATGTAAGGAGATTGACAGAAGATAATAAAGAAGAAGAAGAGTTGGTGGACGTAGCCCCACATTGGGGTGAACCACGTATATCCGGTGTTGTGCTTGCTTTGTGCTTATGATTCTTATGTGATTGTTGTGATTTATGCTTAGTGTTGTGATCTATTTGTTAGATGTATCTGATATAGTAGATTAGTGCTTAATAATGTGAATGAATGCCAGATCTAATCTATTTCTATATGCCAAGTGCTTTGATGTGTTAGATCTAGTTGAATACTGCTATGCTCTGTAATTAGGGTTTTGACCTGCGATGTGACTAAGGGTTGAATATTGATGAATGTTAACTGCTAAGTGCTATGTTATGTGTTTTAATCACAGATCTATGTCCCAGCTAGGTTGTAGACACTTGAGTCCTGCAACCACCCCTACCTCTACCTCGGGTGAGACTTCATCTGCTTCGCAAGTGTTGTCGAAAGGGTCGATACTTAGGGTTTTGTTGGTGCGTTGTTGAAGCGTTGAACCCTGGGTCTGCCCCTGTGCCAACAAAAGCCATCACTGACACAACAATTCGCCAGTGGAGGAAACTTCCTGCTGAAGATTCCACTTTGGAAGATGAGTCTTTTATAGCAAAGCATCCAGAATTACTCAAGTGTTGTGGACAACACTTGTTTGAAGAGGAGGGGCATTTTAAGCCCTAAATATCGACACATTACCCATTGATTGGGGAATATTACATTAGTAATATTATTTTATTTATGTTGGCTTGGGTCCATTAGTTTTAATTGTACCTCCTAGTCTCCTATATATACCAATGAGACATTTTCCTTTGGAATCATCTTGTACTTGGACATTTATGTGGTGTATAAGGAGGTTGCCCCCCTCGAAGAGGCTTATTATCTGAAATTATCTCTTTTTCAAGGCGTTGAGTACTTATTCTGAGGTTTTTCTATGCTATATTGATATTTGGTTCTTAACATTACACACATCTCTATTGATAATCTATCTTGTGAATAATTTTTTGTCTATTGGAAAATGTGAGGTTGAGTCTGAGGTAGCAAGTCTGAGGTTGCGAAGGAAGGTCGAAGGTGAAAAACTCAAGTTGCAAAAAATGCGAGTAACCCTAGTTTATGACGTATCCACGAGTTACATGTCAGAAGGGTGCACATGTATGTGGCCTGCAGTGGAGAAAAGCGTTGATGTTCGTGGATAGTAGTGGAGCCAGTCACGAATCTGCAAAAAGAGTTCAAAGACGATGATATTTCTTGTTTGTTGATTATGACATGCACCAAGTTGGTTTGTTGATATGAAAATTCTATGCACTAGGTCTTCTTCATGAGTAAAGGTATGTCTTTTATATGTTTGGTTGAGGCTTGTATCATGGATGGTATGGAACATGCTTGAGGCATGTCTTGGAGGCCCCTTTTGGTATATGGTTGCATATGGTTGAGGTCCATGTTTTGGTGTCATTATACATGTTTGAGACATATCCTTGGTACATTGTATATCGTTTTTATGGTTCATTGTTAGAGGCACATATTTGTGATAGTGGCATATATATGGTATATGATATGATGCATGCTTGAGGTACATTCTGGTACATGGTTTTGATACTTGATGTTGATATGATCTATTTGAGTCGATCTGGTTGATATATTAGTGATAGTTACAATGACAGGGATTGTGACAGGTTACAATTTGATGATCAATTATGGATTGATGTGACAGTGACAGGTTGGATGGCAGGTCGATTACAAGTTGATTATCAGAGGCAATGACAGTATCAGTGGTAGTGACAGTTTGGTCTACATTTATATTTCAGGGCTGCAAGATGGGGCAAGGAAAGGGGTTTGTAGTGTGCTTCTGGTTGGTGTTGGAGAACATGGGGAGTTGGAGCTTCCTTCAAGTTGGAGCTTGAGAGTCAAGGGGTTTTATCCTCCTTCTGGTTGGAGCTAGAGAATTCGGGGAGTTGTAGCTTCCTTCAGGTTGGAGCCTGTATATAGGGGGTCTTAGCCTCCTTCTAGCTGTAGTTGGAGTATTGGTAAGTTGGTGCTTTCAATGAATGTATTCTTTTGATATACAAGAAAAGCATTATGTTGTTTTCTCCCATTTGGATTTCCACGTAAATTCTGGTGTATTGTATTTATGTGGATGTCTATTATGCCATGTTGGTTTATACTGCTCATTGATGATATATTGTTGATGAAATTAATGATTACATATTGTGGTTAAAAGTGATATTAAAGTGCTCATATTGATTCAGCCCCTTCTCAGTATTCCAACAAATGGTATCAGAGCAGGTCCTTCAAGAAACAATTTAACCATTGGAAGGAGATCATGGAATACGCTAAGATTGGAGCATAAAGTTTTGATGGTCAGAACTATTCCTTCTAAAATAAAAGGATGCAAACCTTTTTACAGGCACATGGATTTGATGTTTGGCAGTCAATAGTAGATGTATATACAGCGCCATCCACTCCCCAACTGACAAAGATGGAAAGAAACTGAGGGAAAACAACACAAAGGCTAAAGGCACCATTCTAAGCAGTGTAGATGATTTAGTATTTGTCAAAGTTATGCACTGCAAGACCGCAAAGGATCTTTGGGATAAATTTTCAAATATCTACGAAGGAGATGTCAAAGTCAAGGGAGTTAAACTTCAAATCCTTAGAGCTAAGTTTGAACAATTGAAGATTAAGGAAGATGAAGACATTGCAGTCTACTTTCTGCGAGTTGACGAAACAATGAACGCTGTTAGAGGACTTGGAGAATAAGTTGATGAATCAATGGTTGTTCAAAAGGTTCTAAGATCTCTATCTATGAGATTTGATCCTAAGATATTAGCCTTGGAAGAAAGAACAGATGTTGACAGTCTGAGCATGGACGAGCCACATGGAATATTCATAGCTTATGAAATGAGGATAGAACAAGAGAACCTCATCATGAAAGAAGCAACCTTCAAGGCATCCAAGAAGACAAAGAAGCAGAAGAAGAAAAAGTTAAAACCAGATTATAGTTTCAACGATGATTCAGAGGAAGATGAAGAAGTGGAAAACTTTGAAAGAAAGTTGAAAAGAGGAACCAACAAGAACAAAGGTATGCTCCCATTGAAATGTTTTAATTGAGATGGTATTGGTCATTTTGCTTCTAAATGTCCTTATTCTAAGAATAAACGTAGCAATGAAGAAGGAGATCCTAAGAAGAAAAATAAAAATAAACAGGAGACAACAGAAGGAACAAAAATAAATTCTTCGAGAAAATTTTCTACTCAAAGGAAGACAACTCCTCATCAGACAAGGATGATGATAGTGATAGTGATTTAAAAAGAGTACTCTTCGTGGTAGTAGATGATGATGAAGAAGAAGGAGAAGTCGATCTCAGAGCAGAATTAATCAATGCCTTAGAAGAAATAGGAAAAGAAAGAAATAACATCAAGTCACTCAAGGTAGAGTTAAAGACGAAAGAAGGATCTCAAGATTCCAACTCAGAAAAAATTGAGCAGATAATCACTAAGTTAAAAATCCAAGTATAAGAAGATAGAAGGATTGAAGAAACACTCAAAAATCAGTTAGAAGATAAGGAGAAGATTATTAAAAGCTTGGAAGCAAAAATAGTCACCTTAAGAAAATATCTTCAGAGGAAAGATATGCAACCGAATAACACCAAAATATTGGATGAGATCATTAGCATTCAAAGGCCATACTATGATAGGTTCGGGATGGGATATAACTAGATGCAGATTGAGAAAGGTTCAAGCTCCAATATGACAGAACAGGAAGCAGGACAAAGCAATTATGCAGAAATCGTCAGAGGAACTATCAAGAAAGAGGAATACAAGAAGACTCAAGAAGAAAATCACAGAGGAGCTAGACCACCTAGAAGATTTAGAACACATAATTAGCAATCAACACCATCTCAAGAAGAATAACACTTTAGTAGAGAAACGCCATTCATAAGATCCCCTACATCCAGGTATCAAACTGTTTTTCTTGGTTTATGTTATTCTTGTAACAATTTTGGACACAAAGATGCAAATTGTAAAGCTTGTGCCAAGAATATAAGCAACTATGAAGGGTATTCAAACAACATTTATCCTAGAAAGTCACATGAAACACAAAACATAAATCACAACAGTTTTGGTTCACTAACTAATGAAGTAGAGTGTTACAAGTGCAATCATTTTGGACACATGGCCAAAGCTTGTAGATTGATTGTTCCCCCAAGGGAACCGAGGCATGATATCAAACATGAATCACAAAGGATATGGAGAAGGAAGCAAGGTCAATTCAACACTAAAGAATGCTCACTTGATCTACAAGCTCAACATAATAAAAGTGGATGGTATGTTGACAACGGTTGTTCGAAGCATATGAGAGGTGACAAGAAAAGGTTTCTGACCCTAAAGAAGGAACAAGATGGATCAGTTTCATTTGGAAACAATAACTCAACCAAAATTATAGGCAGAGGCACACTCAATCTTGGAAGCAAATATGCCAAGGTACAAAATGTTCTATTGGTCAAAGATATGAAGCAAAATCTTCTAAGTGTAAGTCAAATGTGTGATCACGAACACAAACTTTTGTTTGACTCAGAAAAATGTGAGATAAGGAAAGAAGGATCGGGAAAATTGGTGTCTACGGCTCAAAGAACGCCATACAACATATATGTCCTAAATGAAATTAGAAGGGAAAGATGTTGCTTAGGAAATGAAAATGAAGTTTGCTTTGGCACAAAAGAATGGGTCACATGAACTTTGATAACCTTGTCAATATTAGAAGAAATGAAGCAATAAAAGAAATGCATGAGATCTCAAAGCCAACAAATACTTTATGTGAGCATTCAAATCAGGACCAAGTTTAAATCAAAAGAGTACTTCATGAGAAAACCATTGGAGATTTTGCATACTGACCTATGTGGACCTACAAGAATGAAGGGATTAAATGGCGAACAATATTTTATGTTACTAGTTGATGACTACACAAGAATGACTGCAGTTTGCCTTCTAAGGGAGAAGTTAGAAGCATTCGAACACTTCAAGATATACAAAGAGATGGTTGAAACCGAGATGGACTTGAAAATCAAGTGCTTAAGATTAGACAATGGAGGAGAGTTTACATCAAAGGAATTCTTAGCAGCCATGAATAAAGAGATAGTTCTCAGCAGCCAAGACACCTCAACAAAATGGAGTTGTCGAAAGGAAGAAAACAACAGTACATGAAATGGTCAGAACCATGTTTAAATATTCCAAGTTGAGTGACATATTTTTGTCACAAGCAGTACATACAACAATTCATACCCTGAACAAAGGAATGCTTAGAAGTGAAGTGATAAGACTCCCTACAAGTTATGGAAAGGAAGACCGACAAATGTGAAGCATTTTAGAGTGTTTGGAAGCAAATGCTATATAAAAAGAGAAGATGGCAGAATTGGAAAGTTTGACTCTATATTTGATAAAGGGCATACTAGTTGGGTATTCAAGCAAAAGCAAAGCATATAAATGCTTCAGTCCAAGACTCAACATAATCGTGGAAAGCATCAATGTAATGATTGATGAGACTAATGTACGAAAGGTCAAAGAAGGAAACAAAGATTCAAAAGAGCACGATGGCGAAGTAGATCTAAAAGAAGAAGAAGAGAAGCCAGAAGCATAGCAAGAGGAAGATGAGCAACATATACCTCCCAAGACACCCAGCCGATGAGTACAGAAAAATCATCCACCAAAACATATTATTGGGAATAAATATGCAGGAGTTGAAACTCTAAGAAGAATATGTTCATCGAAACAAAGACATCTAGCACTATTACCTACAGTTGAACCAAGCAATTTTGAAGAAGCCAACAATGATTAACAAAGGGTCAAATCCATGGATGAAGAATTGGATCAGATAGAGAAGAATGACACATGGGAACCAATTCTAAGGCCGAAGAACAAGAACGTGATTGGTACAAAGTGGGTTTTCATAAACAAATTGAACGAGGATGGACAAGTAACTAGAAACAAAGCAAGGTTAGTATGCAAAGGATATACTCAGATTGAAGGTATGGATTTTGAAGAGACCTTTGCTCCAGTTGCCAAGATGGAAGCAGTCAAATTGATCTTAGCCTATGCATGTTCCAAAAGAATTAAGGTGTATCCGATGGATGTAAAATCAACCTTACTAAATGGAGAATTAGAAGAAGAAGTTTACATCAAACAACCTGAAGGTTTTATACTATTAGAAAAGGACTATTATGTTTGCAGAAAACATTGTATGGACAAGGAAGCCCCCTAGAGCATGGTATTCAGTATTGGAAAGGCATATGTAGCAACAAGGATTCAGGAAGAGCAATGTAAACAACAATATCTACATAAAGGTGGATCGAGACAATAAATTAATAATTGAAGTTTATGTAGATGATATTATCTTTGCGAGCGATGATGACAGGATAAGTCAAAAAATTTCCAAAGACATGTAGTGTAAATTCGAAATGTCTTTGCTCAGTGAGTTGACTTTCTTTTTGGGATTATAGATATGTCAATGTGATAAAGGTATTTTCATCTCCGAGACTAAGTACATCAGAGAAATGATAAAGAAGCTTGGAATGGAAGAGTGCAAACCCGTAATTACTCCTATACAGACAAGTTGCAAGTTGAGCAGGGATGATGAATCTAAAGATGCAGATCAGAGACTCTGCAGATCGATGATTCAAAGCTTACTCTATGTGACAATGTCAAGACAGGATGTGATGCAAGCACTTGGATAGTTTGCAATATTTCAAACAACACCGAAAGAAACACATGTTATGTCAATAAAGAGAATATTCAGATATCTCAAAGCAACAAAAGATTTTGGATTGTGGTATCCAAAAGGCAATGAAATATCTTTGGTCACCTACTCAGATGTATATTGGGTAGGTAGCATTGACGATAGAATAAGTACAAGTGGAGCAACTTTCTCCTTAGGTGAGTGTCTGGTATCATGGTTGAGCAAGAAACAATCATCACTATCTGTGTCCATAACAGAAGAAAAATATATTGCAGCGACAACATGTTGCACTCGAGTTATCTGGATGAAGCAGACCATGTAGGATATACAGGTGGAATATGACGATCCTATTCTGATGCTGCGTGATAACACTAGTGCTATCAGTATCTCCAAGAATCAAGTAATGCATTCCAAGATGAAGCACACTCCGATCAAGTTTCACTTTCTATGGGAATATGTTATAAAGAAGAACATAAAGCTAGAGTACATTGGGACAAAAGAGAATATTGCAGATATCTTCACCAAACTTCTTCCAAGGGATCATTTTTAGTATCTTCGACATAAACTTGGAGTAGTTTATGCCCTAGAGTGATCCACATGGCATCATACACACTAAATCAGGGGGAGAGAAGCAGAAGACATGAAAAATCTAAGTAAAGAATCTTTTGAATGCTTTCATATACATCATATATTTACACAAGGAAGCACCATGAAGAGAAAGCAAAGGCTTGTAGGCAAGGGGAGCAGCCCCAAGGAGAATTACCCTTTGCCATTGATGTCAAAGGGGGAGAGAGAAAACAAAGGCATGGAAACAAAGAGAAAGAACATATGTGTAAATAGTTCTTTCTCTTTGGAACTACTGCTTCTTGAGTCTGAGGTAGCAAGTTTGAGGTTGCGAAGGAAGGTCGAAGGTGAAAGTCTCAGAGTTGCAGAAAATGTGAGTCACCCTAGTTTTTCAGGTATCCGCAGGTTACACGTCAAAAGGGCGTAGATGTACGCGGTCTGCAGTGGAGAAAAGCACGGACAGTAGTGGAACTAGTCGTAGATCTGTGAAAAGAGTTTGAAGAAGATAATATCTCTTGTTTGTTGATTATGACATGCACCAAGTTGATTTGTTGATATGAAAATTGTATGCACCAGGTATTCTTCATGAGTAAAGGTATGACGTTTATATGTTTGGTTGAGGCTTGTATCATGGATGGTACGACACATGTTTGAGGCATGTCTTGGAGGTCCCTTTGGTATATGGTTGCATATGGTTGAGGTCCATGTTTTGGTGTCATTGATACATGCTTCAGACATATCCTTGGTACATTGTATATGGTTGTTATGGTTCATTGTTAGAGGCACATATTTTTTATAGTGCCATATATTTGAGGCATATCTTATGGTATATGGTATGATGCATGCTTGAGGTACATTGTGGTACATGATTTTGATACTTGAAGTTGGTATGATCTATATGAGTGGATATGGTTGATATATCAATGACAATTACAATGA
>ML812727.1:111392-137108 GCA_009831015.1 Picea engelmannii
AAGAAAGAATCATTTAAACGTGATTTTGAGAGTATACATCTTGCAACCTGGACAAAAGATGATTCTTATAATTCGACTCTTGCCAATGCAAATGATGGAGAGACTCCTAGTAGTATATTGGTATACAATGTTGTGGTTAGAAAGCTAACAATGAGGGAAAAGATTTGAAAGGAGAGATTGTTAACATTTATCAAAAACCACAAGCATTAATTAATTATCTTATAGATAAATTTTCAAATGAAGAAGATTGGGTTTTGGATTTATTCTCGGGTTCATGTAAGAATTATGATCTAATGTTTATGAAATCATACTTCAATCTTATATTATTTTTAATTTATGTCTTTTTACATTATCTAACTTCATTATTTATTTTGTATTTGGTGATTAGGTACAACATTAGCATGTTGCCTACAGAAAGGAAGGAATTGCATAGCCATTGAAAGTGACCCAATGCAGTGTAGTTTTATTCAACAAAGAACTAATGTTATTCCAGCTCTTCCAGATGAAATGCAAGAAGTTGGCTTGAGGAAATGAGATTTTAGTGAATCAAAGGTGGCAGAATTATCAAAGGAACCTCAAGTACCATTAGGAGGAATGATTGGAAAGGGTCCCTTTGGAGAACTTGCAGATATCAAAGAACCAATGGAAGAACAAAATGACACAATGGAAGCACAAAATGACGTCGAAGAAGATGATAATGTGTCTGTTGAGAATGATGGTTTTGGGATATATGATATTGTTGATTAGTTTAAAGATGTCTTTGAAGACGATGCTCAATTTTACAAATCTTTTATGAGTTATAACTTTAATGATTTGACCTTCATATTTGAAAACAAGAATAAAGATGTATATATTTTTGTTTTGTAATGAATCTTTTTATTGTTTTTTTTTTTGTTTTTTTTGTATGTGAATCACTATACATTGGAAAATTTTATTAAATGTTGTTATTTTTTTACTTCAGATAAATAAAAATATGAAAGAAAATGATAATTTTTTATAAAATTTAGACTTTTTTTGTTCAATTATGTCCATAAAAATGCTTTATTTGACATGTTATTTTAAGGAATATGTGACAAAATGTATAGGTTTTTTATTATATATGGCTATAAAATGTGTATTTTTTTGCTAAATATTAAAAAATATTGTTATTTAACTACAATTTTTTTTCGATTTATTGAAGTAAAGGTAAATAATGTGTTAAAAATGATGTTTTTCACTATATTTAAAAAGTATGGAACAATAAATTAATTAACGAGACAAAATTATATGAAAAATCGTAACTTCAAACAAGTAAATGGTAAAAAAAAAAATTTTTAAGATTGAAAGAAGCATGAAAAAAAGACTAAAAACACCGTTGAAATATATATATATATATATAGAGAGAGAGAGAGAGAGAGAGAGAGAGAGAGAAAATTGAAAATAGATGAAAAATAAGCATTTTAAAAAAATAATATGGAAACATTGTGGATCAAAAAATTTAAAATATCGAAAAGCACCTAAAAACGGAGGGGGGTGCTATCGGTAGCACCATTTTTAAAAACGGAGTAAAAAATTGGACCCCCCAAAAAACGAGAACTATGTAGAGTTCTCGTTAAGTTGGTAACTATGTTATATATGATTGTTCTGGATCTAGATGGTAAAGACAACAATGTGATTGATTGATCTTTCATCTTCCATGCCATACAAACAATCTTGGCATTAATATACTTAGAGTTGATCGAGATTGCAATTCATTTTTGTCTTTCTTATGTTTATTTTCATTCAACCCTTCAACTCACATCTTGAGATAACCCTATTTGGTCTTGAATATTGGTTAACTAAACAAAGTGTTTTTGCAAGTAGACACACTTTAAGAGTGAATGATTTACTTGTAATATGAGTCCCCACCATTGATAATTAAGTCTAAGTGTTCATGGCTGAAATAACCATTTTAGTTTGTGAGTCTAACGTTTTACTGCTTTGGTTTTAGTAAGAGTTCATAGGCAATTTCAAGACTAGTTCTCCACATATTGTGTTTATGTCTCATAAGTTTACTTACCCAGATTGATAATAAATGTTGAGGAATCTATACCACTAGATCAACCCAACATTTTGGTGCCATTGACAAGAAGGCACTAAAGGAATTACTCTTGAAATTGCAAGATTTTTGTTGTTTGCTTGATTTTCATTTTTTGTTATCAAATTCTTGTTTGCATTTTGTTTGTTTTGCCAACATTTACTACTTGGAGGAGCAAAAATGGCAAGACGAGAGGTAAGAAGCTACACATCCACATTAGTGGGTATCTTCGAGCCCTCGTCATGTTGGCACTGTAAGTGTGTTTCCTTTTATGCGAGTTTTTATTCATTGAAAGAAAAGCTAACTTGTGTCAATAGACAACTTGGTGACATCAAGGTCTTAGTAGCGTGAGGGCATTCAAGTACATGATCAAATTTTGCGTTAAGTTTGTTTGGTGTGGTGTGTTAGATTTCATTTTAGAGAAGTCTTTGTTTTTTGTAAAAAAAACCCATACATTAATTCATTCATGAGCATAACCTCTTGAACGACTAAAATAACTTAAAGATGTTCAAGAACTTGTTGAGCAAAAAAGGGCTCATCACTACAAGGAATTTCTTCAACCCTTGTTCCAATGTCAAAGCCATGACTAAAGAAAAAATTGTGTTTCAAGAAGAGAAGAGAACCCATGAATGAATCCAAGAAGAGGCACAAGAATCATGGACATTAGCTGATGAAGAGAAAATGTTGGAACCTGAAATTGAAGAGTTTATTGCATGCTTGTCACTAGATTCTATGTATGAGGAGTACATATCAAAATACATGCATAGTAGTGGGCATCTAAGGATTGATGCGCCGCATTGTTGCATTGCTAGCACTTATTGTTGTAAAGAGATGTGGGTTCACAAACAGGGCTATTATTGGAAATGGGTAATGGAAGATATTGAACAAGGAAGCCTAGGAAATCAAGATTGCATTGAATATTGGTTCAAGATAGTCATCGAGCCCCAACACTCCATTCTTCAACAATTCTTGGCCCTTGATCCATGTGAACAACTAGCCTCTCATATCCTGGTATTCGTTAAGGTATATTTTTTAGATTTTGATATGAGTACACTAGAGATCTTGCTACGTAAATGGATGCATTGGAAGTATTCCTACACTTGAAAGAGGTTTTTCTTTTTCAAGTAAAGTAGGATGGTAAGGAAAATAAATAAAGATAAATAAAATAAAAAAGGTAAAGAGAAAAATAAGTTCAAAATGTGAAAACCAGGCTCTTTTTTAGGGTCTGGTGCATCTGAACGTGGCTCTGCTAGAAAACCAGGTAACTGCATCGTAGAGATGACTATCTTGTTAAAAGTATTTTGTAGAATTTGTTTTACAGTATGGCTATAATACATTAATCATTGTTCCAATGATTAATAATTGTAGCAGACTTCCATTTGGATTACCATCATTTTCAGTTTATTCTTCTGGAGCAACTTCAACGAATCAGTTCTCTACAGTAGAAGAATACAACAACACCTACAATAAAATTTCATCCATATCAACAAAATAATTACATGCATTTCCTGTAAAAACCCAATAATTAAAGGCAGTTGCAAAGCATTTGACTTTTCTTCTTCACCAACATTTGATTTTTCTTCTTCAGCAACAACTCATTTTTCTTCAACAGTGTTTGAATTTTCTACGGTTAGCAGCATCAACTTTGTTTTCAATCACCAACAATATCAATTCCATGTTCACTTCAGCACAAAAATATCTTTCTCTGCAATAAATGCCTTCATGCATATCAGTGCAGAAAAGTACAAACATTTTCCTGTAAACGAAGAAAATTCCTACGAACAAAGAAGGATCAAAAGAAACACTAGTTCAAGCAAATCAATAGAATCTCCAGAACATAACTAGTTTGCAGAGGTGGTATATTATGGTAACAATAAGTTTGCGGTAGTTTTTTATTATTATTTACCTGATTAACTAGAAGTGAAATTTCAAATTCAACTTATGTGTTAATTGCATTTGTCATAATATCATTAGTTAAGACCACCATTTACACCTCGTTACTTTGACCTTTTACTTATGACCTCCTATAATCATTTTTTTACCCCTGCAGTCATGAAAAGAATTGGAAATTATTACGATCACACATCAAGAATATGAGATAATTATTTCATGACTTGCCACCTTCCATGATTTTCCTCACAAATTTCCTCACGATTAGCCATTTACCATTTAGCCATAATCATTACAACGCTCGCTTAATGAAGATACCATTAGGAATGGTTAAACCAAACCCTGATATGATGTGATATGAGTTGCGAATTGTTTAGATTTTTGGATTACAAGGGATTATTATCAGTCTTGTTTTTTTTTTCTATCACTTCCTGATTTCCTTCTAATCGTAACCTCTGCCCACATTCCACTATTGCCACATTAATCCTCATATGTTGTAAAGACTCGAACTTGTTACTCAACAAATTCACCAAATGGTGCGAGAAAGATGGCACCACCAGAGGGATGTCCAGGAAATACAGAGAAATTCAAGAAAAATGGGCACGAAGATCAACACAACAAGATTTTGAAGAACGACCAGCTTTTGAAGAACAAACAATCTTTGAATAAAACCAGGTTGATGAAATACAAGCAACCCTTGAGGAACCTATTGTTTCTATTCTAACTTCCAAATTACAAAAGAAACAAAATCAATAAACTTTAGAGAACCATTGAAGAGCTACATGTGTTAGATAGGAGCAATCCAGAAAGTTATTTTATTTTTGGAGCTTACATGTGTAATCCTTCACAGTGAACGTTATTTTATTTTTGGATTTGATAAAATTTATTGATGTTGATGAGCTTCTATGATGGACAAGTCTTGTACCCTATAGTCCAAATTCATTGTTCATCCAAATGTCATTATCTGACTCTTTTGAAGATTTATCTCTCTTGATTATAAAAGCAATACCACATCAAAATCTTGTCTACATTATAGCAAAAGCTAAGAATGAAAGAACATCAAGTGCCGAGGGTGAGTGAGATTGATTTATAAGCATCATCTTGTAGGTGTCCTATCATTATTTTATTCTACGTGTTTGCATGAAAAATGGACAAAATTGAGAATTATAAAATTAACTTCAGAAAGATGAAATAGAAGAGAGATATGGAACATTTTGGATAATGTAAACTCTTCTCAGATCTGGTAGTTAGATGTGAATACTCAATATCAGAAGAAATTATCAAAAAACATGAAAAATATCCAGCAAAACAATAAATTATTTGGCAGGCTTAAAAAGCATAAGTCCAAAGATAAAGGATCTTCCATATTCATTGTTTAACCAGAAGACAATTGAGGAGTAAAGAACATAATTTTAAATAATTTGAACAACAATTGTCTTAGATCTAATTGCATGAGCACATGCAAAATCCTATGTTTGGGGGAGATGTTGGTTGTCAATTTTGACTCTTTTTATCATTCCATTCCAACACATTCACCCCCACTATTTGACCAAAAACTCTTCTTTTTGCCCATTTTCATCTAGTTAATGGCATAATGTGCACAATCAAGGTAATAAGTTGTCTTTTGGAATAAAACTTTTAGTTTTTATTATGAATGATAATTAAAACTTTTTTTGCAAACAATTGCCTATAAATCATCTATTACTGGAATTAACCTTGTTTTACCAGTTATTACAGGTTTTACCAATTATTACATGAATTGATCGTTGAGATACTTCCCTTCAAGATGATGAATTACCTATCTTACCCTTCCCATGGAACTCAACACCTGGCGGTCAATGCAATTCAAAACCAACAGATAATTATTAAAAGAAATTTGTAGAGTTACTGGCAGACATTTATTACAGGAAATACGCAGGAATCACAGATGTGACTTTGCAAGATCATTTGCAAGCATATAATGGTAATCTCAAAAATCCAGAAAATGGGTTTTGTCGAGAACATACCCATTTAGGTGACTTGGGAGGCAGATTTCCCAAAAAGTGCATTATGTGGGTTGTTCGAACGATTCTTCAGAACATATTTACCCAGCTTTTCCTATAATGGTTGCTTTTCAAAATTACCTATTAAGGGTTGTGCCCAGCCAAGGAATAAAATATGTTTTCAAGATCCAAAGATGAGAGCATGGAGATATCAAGTCTATTAGATGCAATTTTTTATATATGAACAGGTTGAACAAATGTATTGGGAGTTCCATATTTGTATTGTTATAACATATCGTTGAAGATATATTGTAACTGTTGATTTTGACATTGATGTTGAATACAAAGGAGTTCTGAACAATTTTATGTGTTAGATCTTTGAAAGCAGTCTAAGTTTTCCTTTACATCATATTATAGGAGGGCCCCCTAGTCTATGTTGTCTTTTCTTTGTAAGTCATTTTAGCAGATTCATTTTGTTTCTTTTGATTTTTTGTAGACATAGAATTCATTTTAATTGGTTTGCAGACAAATGTTACTTTGATTATGTGATATATGATTGTTCCAGATCTAGATGTTAAAGACAACAATGTGATTTATCGATCTTTCATCTTCCATGCCATACAAAGAATATTCACACTAATATACCCAGAGTTGACTGAGACTGCAATTTTTTTATGCCTTTCTTATGTTGCCTTTCATTCAACCCTTCAACTCACATATTGAGATAACCCTATTTGGTCTTGAATCTTGGTTAACTAAAAAAAATGTGTTTGCAAGTAGACACACTTTAAGAGTGAGTGATTTACTTGTAATATGAGTCCCTACCATTGACAGTTATGTTTGATTGTTCATGGCTGAAAGAACCATTTCAGTTTGTGAGTCTAACGTTTTACTGCGTTGATTTTAGTAGGAGTTCATAGGCAATTTCAAGACTAGTTCTACACATATTGTGCTTGTGTCTCATAAGTTTACTTACATGGATTGATAATAAATGACGAGGAATCTAGACCACTAGATCAGCCCAACAACTAACACCCAATCAAACCTCCATCTACCTATACACCACTCCACTAGAGAGACCACCTTGCCATATACGTGATGGGTAGCAAAAGATCCATTTATCCTTAGTATGAAGTGCACAATGCATTGCCCACCAACTAACTTGATCCCCTCTATAGGGTAATGGCTCTCTACCTTCACCATCCAAAGGTGGAAAACTCTGTCCATAATGGTCGGCAAGGACCCTTGTGCCTGAAGAGTCATCTTTCGGTTCATTGTCTCTCCCTGCATCCACAAATGATTAAGAAATATATGTCTTGGAGGGTAAGTTGTAGATGTCGCCCTTCCACTAGAAGTACCTATCTAGATTCTAGATTCACATAGCGTTATCTAACAACTTCGAGCTAATATGAATAAGAGGGATTTGGGAGAACTTTAGCATGATATAACTACAAAAGAGGTTATGCATGTCGACATCCCCCTAAACATGTTGCCACAACCCCTTGTGCTCTTGCTCTTGCCACTTGTAGGCCGTAATACCTGCACACATCACAAACCAAGTAAAATGAGACTTATGCAATTATTATTTGCCTTTTTTGGGGGCATCCTATGTGACCCATGCGAAATCACTCCACATCGTTTGAGCTAGTGCACATTATGTGACTTTGCACCCACCCACTTGGGTATCCTGCACCCATGAATGATTGTCGAAGATATAGTGGTACATCCTTGCATGAACGTTTTTTCAATACTTGCTTAATTTGCCGGGAACCTAATAGGTGGGCTTATAGACCCAAAAAATATTATAGTTAAAAAATAAACCCCCAAAACATAGATCAAGAGAAATTCACTAAACCGGTGGAAGTAGAATCAAAATATGACAAACCGAGCTCCCATAATTAAAGTAATCAAGTTTAGGGAATCACTACCCCACTCTGAGGCTCAATTGCATAAATGATTTTTAAAAAATCAAATTTATCATATTTATTGATGTTTTTTCCCAAACCTCCTTTAGACATTTATGGAGCATCCTATGTCCATTTTCAATTCTATTCATGCCACCAGTTTCAAGTTTTCAAGCACTCTCACACGGTTTGTTTTCTTTGTCAAGTATAGGAATTTTTTTAGGAAAGTATTTTTTTCCATCATTTACCATTTTCGATAGATCCATCACATGTATAAATTCATTCAATTGGCATATATGTTTACCATTATCCTCTGATGTGTTGTGTTTTCATCTATGGCCACTCTCCAAATTTTCCATAGGGTCCTCCCCATTTTGGTGAATGACTTAACCCCTCTAGGAAATTTATTTCCTTCGTAAGATCATAAAATTCAAAAACCAAAAATGGGAAAGAGTATCCATTGTTGTATTATTTGATCTAGCATCACTTACAATTCAGGTAGGTGTCAGAGTCACTTATGTCTAGAGCATTAGTACTATATCACTTTTTTTACTGCATTCATGTGGGCATCATTGGGTCTTATGTCTTGTTCATTTCCATTTAATCCAACCTCATTGTCTTAACCTCTGCATTATGAGTTATCACATATGTTGAGTTTTTTGCCAAGTAAAGCCTCACTTATCCTCCTTATATAGAAAAACCTCAATGGTCCCTAGTACACTTTCGTAATTCCTCACCTTTCCATCATTCAAATGACATCCAATAGAGTTATTTGGTTAACAATGTTATGGCTGTTACCTACACTGGTTGTCATGCTGTGCTTTGTTTAAGGAAAGTCCTATGTCAAAAACCCATCTTGTACTCATCACATTGAATCTAGTGAAATTCCTTACTTTCATTTATGTTATGTGTGCCTAATGTGGGTTTATAAGGAAGCTCTACCATCCTTTCTTACACAACTCCTATCAACATCAACTCATTTTTTATTTGGGAGATTGATTTAGAGGCTCCAAGAACCTTGGATGTCATTTTTATCATTGGCAATATTCCTTATATATAACATTGATTTTTATAATTAATACTTGATTGCATGGTTCTATTTGATGCTTGACGTCAACAAATTTATTCCCATCGATAGGTTCATACACAATGCCTTGGTACCCATTCTCATCATCAGTGGGTAATATTACATCTTGCCAATATTTTCATTATTAATCCTTGACCACATGTTTTCTCTCATGCTTGACATCAAGTTCTTATTGCATTGTAGAGAATGTTGATTTTTGTAGCTTTGGGAGGTATTCCCACTAAAAGCCAAGATTCCAAGCATGTGGTAATTTTTGTTGGCACTAGTTTTGACTTTCATTTCATTGAAATCGACATAGAAATGAGGTTAGGGCCTCATGGGCAAGTTGATGGGATTTGTGGGTTTGTGTGGGGGTGCCACACCCACAAAGAGGATTAAGATATTCTAATTGATTGTTGAGTTTAGGGAGGGATCCTAAACTCACTCATTGGACTCCTATATAAAGGAGATATGTCATTGTGACATTATATCATCATTGCAGAAGACTGGAGTTGTCATAAGTGAGTCTACACTTGTGTAAAGGAGGATTGGTGATCTTAGCAAAGGGAAGTCTGTAAGGTGGCAAATGTATCCCAAGAGAGAGGAGTGAAGAAGGTCACACATGTGAGTGAATTTTTTGTACCATACGTGATTTGCAAGAGGACAAAGTGCATACATATGTGGGTTGCAAAAGGACAAATTGTGTATATGGTATACGCGATTTGCAGTGGAGCAAACAACATATGTATGCGAGTTGCTAGTTGGTGAATCACGTATCTGAGTTTTTGGGTAGGTGCAGATCCCTACATGTTGACAGGCGACGTCAGTAGGTCATACAAGTAGTCTACAACAGATTCTTGGGAAGAGTAGATTTTTAGATATTGTTGAGGTTTGGTTTTCTTGTTTTTATATTGGAGGACAAGGTTGTCCTCAGATTTGGTGATTTTTGAGAGGACTAGTTTTGTCCTTGGTTTGGTGACTTTGAGAGTACTGGTTTTGGTCCTTAGATTTGGAGAATTGGATAAAGTTACAAAACAAAAATATTGTGTCTCTTGTGTATTGATGATTCATCTATGATCTTGTTGTTTCCGTTGCATGTGTTTTCAGTCAATAATTTAAGTGTAAAGTTGTTAAGTGGTAGTTAGATCACTAGGAATCAATTTTCAGATCTGAAATTAGTCACATAGAGTTGCATATGAAACTTGACGTGGTTTTAAAGCTTGGGATTTGAAGAGAAGGGATAATCTCGAGACACATTTTTGGTCATAACACTAGAAGAGTGTTGTTCTTGTTCTTGTTTCGTGCAGGTCACTATGCAAACTTGGCTAGTTGATAGTGGAGCTTCTCGTCATATGACAGGGTTAGAGAAATCACTCACCAATTTATCAGAGTAGAACTCGCAATTGCAGGTGGAACTTGACGATAATGCCAAGTATGCAGTCAAGGGAGTTGGAACAACTTTGTTTTCGCTGAAGTCCGGAAAGCCTCTCAAGACGAGTGAAGTGTTGTATGTACCTAGACTGAAGAAGAACCTACTCTCTATCTCTGCCATGGAGGATAGAGGGTATGAAATGGCATTCTTTGATGGGTGAGCTCTTACTTGGCCAAAAGGATTGAATCTTGACTCGACATAAGTCATTGGGACTCGTGATGGCAGTCTCTACAAACTGACAAGTCAACCAACTCAGGCACTGGTACATGACAGTAATAAACCATGTGAGCTTTGGCATAGGGTATTGGGACACTTACATCACCAGGATTTACCAATGTTAAGAAGATGGTCACAGGTCTCCCAGAGTTCGGAACTGAGCATCAAGGAGTATGCAATGGTTGTGTACCTGACAAGAATGTCAAGGTTGCTTCTACAAGCAGTGATAGTAGGTCTAAGAAGATCCCGGACCTGGTACATTCAAATGTATGTGGACCAATGCCAGTTCCATCTCTGAGTGGTTGTCGGTATTATGTGACCTTCATTGATGATTATTCAAGGAGAACATGGATCTTCTTCATGAAGACCAAGGATGAAGTCTTCAATCGATTTAGGGATTTCAAATCTATGGTGGAGAATCAAAGAGGAAAGAAGATCAAGGTCTTGAGGTCAGACAATGGGGATGTGTATACCTCCAATGAGTTCAAGAATTTCTAGAAGAAAGCATGAATTAAGAGGGAGTCGACAATACCTTTCAACCCTCGGCAGAATGGGGTCATTGAAAGAAATAATCAAACAATACTTTAGGTTGCTAAGGCAACATTGCATGACCAGGATCTACACAAGGTGCTTTGGGAAGAAGCGTGCAACATTGCAGTAAATGTTAAGAACACGAGTCCTCATAGTATCTTGGATGATAAGACTCTTGAGGAGGCATTCACAAGAGTGAAACTAGAGATAGGGCATTTGAGGATCTTCGATTGTCCAGTATACATCCATGTTCCCAAGGAGAAGAGAACATAGTTAAAACATTATGGGAGGAAGGGAACATTTATGGGATACATCAAGGCTTCAAAGGCCTGTCGGATCTACATTCTAGGACAATGATATGTTGAGGTCAGTCAAGATGTAAAGTTTGAGGAGTATTTGGCTTTCAGGAGGTCTCTTAAGATAACAACAGATGTTGAGGACCAAGAGGCTCCAAAGGTTGAGGAGAGTACAATACCATTATGTACAGAGGAGCAACCCTCAGATCATGGGGAGGAGTCTTAGGACCAAGTAGATCCTCCTAGCAACTAGGACAAGAGACCTAGATGGGTTTGTGATACCTTGAAGGTTGTCGAGGGACATACAGTCCCTAGAGACACTCATAGAGAAAGAAGACATCCGAAGTTATTTGGCTCATATATGGCTCTTGTGGGCAATATCATTGATTCTAATCCTTCCAGATTTGAGGAAGCAATAGGCCAGTAGATTTGGGAGGATGCCATGATGGAGGAAATCCATCATGAAGAATGACTTCTGGGATATATTTCCAAGATTTAAAGGGAAGTCGGTAGTAACTTCCAAATGGATCTACAAGATCAAGCATGTTGTTGATGACAGTATCAAGACGTATAAGGCAAGGTTCATAGCTAAAGGGTTCTCCTAGAAAGAGGGAGTAGACTACGAGGAAACTTTTTCTCTAGTAGCCAGGTATACTTCTATCAGGACAGTTATTTATCTTGCTTTAGTCATGAAGTGGAAGATTCATCATATGGATGTGAAGACATATTTACTCTAGTGTAATTGAGGAGGAGGTGTACATAGAGCAACCTCGGGGATTTGAGGTACATGAGAGGGAGTCTCATGTATTTGCAGAGCATGGAATTCAATAAGAGTGAAGCAGACCCCAACATATATCTCATACAGGTTGGTAATAGTCCTCTCATATTGGTTTTATATGTCGATGATCTATTCCTCACAAGGTATGAGGAACTCATTGCAAATGCAAGAAGGATTTGGCTTCGGAGTTTGAGATGAAAGACATTGGGTTGATGCATTACTTTATAGGATTAGAGGTGTGGTAGCAGCTAGGTGAGATCTTCCTTGGACAAGGGAAGTATGCAGTTGAGGTACTGAAGAGGTTCAGGATGATGGACTATATTTCCATAACTACAGATATGACCACCAATCTGAGAATGCTAGGAGCTTCAAATAATTCAGAATTGGTGGATCCCATGATGTATAGACAGTTGATTGGTTCATTGATGTACCTGGTCAACACGAGGCTATATATTTGTTTTGATGTTAATACCTTGAGTCAGTTCATGGTTGAGCTAAGACAAGTGCATTGGGTGGAAACAAAACATGTGCTCAAGTACCTCTGAGGTACAGTTGGATTTGGTATGAGATATGTCGAGACTTATGGATTTAGGTTGCATGGATATTCAGACTCAGAGTGGGCAGGAAATGTAGTTGACAAGAAGAGTTATCCTCGTGCTTGCTTCGACTTGGGATAAATAGTAATTTCCTGGTTCAGTAGGAAGAAAACTTGCATGGCACTTAGTTCAATAGAGGTAGAGTATATAACAACTAGTTTGGAAAGTTGTGAGGCCATTTGGCTTTGCAAGCTTCTTGCAAGGTTATTTGGTGAGGAGTTGGAACCTATCGTGATTCATTGTGACAATCAGAGTTGCATCAAACTCTTGAAAAACCCATCATTTCATGATAAGTTGAAACACATTGAGATCAGATACCGCTTTATCAGAGACAAGGTATAGAAGGGAGGCGTGAAGCTCAAACACATTTCCACAAATGAGCATATTGTAGATATTCTCACCAAGCCCCTAGTGAAGAGGAAATTTATGTACTTCATAGACAAGTTAGGAGTGGTGGAGAATAATTCCCTCACTAAGAGGGAGTGTAGATTTTTGTAGCTTCATGAGGTATTCCCACTAGAGCCCAAGGTGCCAAGCATATGGGAATTTTTGTTGGCACCAGTTTTGACTTTCGTTTCAGTGAAATAGGCCTAGAAATGAGGTTAGGGGCTCATGGGAAAGTTGATGGGATTTGTGGGTTTGTGTGGGGGTGTCACACCCACAAAGATGATTAAAATAATCTATTTAATTGTTGAGTTTAGGAAGGGCTCCTAAACTCACTCACTGGGTTCCTATATAAAGGAGAGATGTCATTGTGACATTAGATTGTCAATGCGGAAGAATGGAGTTGGCATAAGTGAGTTTGCACTTGTGTTAAGGAGGATTGGTGATCTTAGCAAAGGGAAGTCTACAAGGTGGTGAATCTGGCCCAAGAGAGAGGAGTGAAGAAGGTCACACATGTGAGAAAATGTTTTGTACCATACACGATTTGCAGGAGGATGAAGCGTGTATATATGTGGGTTGGAGAAGGACAAATAATATATAGGGTATACATGATTTGTAGTGGAGAAAACAATGTATGTGCGAGGGTTGTCAATTTGTGAATCGCGTATCTGAGTTTTTGGGCAATTGTAGATCCCTACATGCTGACAAGTGACTTTAGCAAGCCGTACATGTTGTCTAAAACATATTATTGGGTAGAGTATATTTCCATATATTGTTGAGGTTAGGTTTGTTGTATATTGGGGGACAAGGTTGTCATATTTGGTGATTTTTGAGAGGATTAGTTTTGTCCTCAGTTTGGTGACTTTGAGAGCGCTGGTTTTGGTCCTCACATTTAGAGAGTTGGATAAAGTTACAGAACAAAAATATTGTGTCTCTTGTGTATTGATGATTCATCTTTGATCTTGTTGTTTTCGTTGTATATGTTTTCAATCAATAATTTTAATGTAAAGTTTTTCAATGATAGTTAGAACACTAGGAAGCAATTTTTAGATCTAAGATTAGTCACATAGAGTTGCATGTGAAAATTGACATGGTTTCAGAGCTTGGGATTTGAAGAGAAGGGATCATCTCAAGACACATTTTTGGTCATAACACTAGAAGAGTGTTGTTCTTGTTCTTCTTCTTGTTTTGGGCAGGTCACCATGGAAACTTGACTAGTGGATAGTGGAGCTTCTCATCATATGACAAGGTCACATAAATCACTCACTAGTTTATCAAAGAAAAACTCACGATTGCAGGTGGAACTTGGAGATAATGCCAAGTATGTAGTCAAGGGAGTTGGAACAACTTTGTTTCAGCTGAAGTCCATAAATCCTCTCAATATGAGTGAAGTGTGGTATGTACCTGGACTAAAGAATAACCTAATCTCTATCTCTGCCATGGAGGATAGAGGGTATGCAATGGTATTCATTAATAGGTAGGTTCTTGCTTGGCCAAAAGGATTGAGTCTTAACTTGGCAGAAGTCATTGGGACACGTGATGACAATCTCTACAAACTGTCAGGTCAGCCAACTCAGGCCCTGGTACATGACAATAAAAACCCATGTGAGCTTTGACATAGGATATTGGGACACTTGCATCACCAAGATTTACCATTGTTAAGAAACATGGTCACAGGTCTCCCAGAGTTTGGAACTAAGCATCAAGGTGTATGCAAAGGTTGTGCACTTTGTAAGAATGTCAACGTTGCTTTTCCAAGTAGTGATAGTAGGTCCAAGAAGATCTTGGACCCGATACATTCATATATGTGTGGACAGATGCCAGTTCCATCTATGACTGGTTGTCGATATTATGTGACCTTCATTAATGATTATTCTAAGAGAACATGGATCTTCTTCATGAAGACCAAGGATGAAGTCTTTCGTTGATTCGGGGAGTTCAAAGCTTTGGTGGAGAATCATATAGGAAAGAGGATCAAGGTCTCGAGGCCAGACTATGGGGGTGAGAATACCTCTAACGAGTTCAATAATTTCTACAAGAAAGCTGGAATTAAGAGGGATTCAACAATACCTTCCAACCCTAAGCAAAATGGGGTTGTTGAAAGAAATAATCCAACAATACTTGAGGTTTCCAAGGCAATGTTACACGACTAGGATCTACCCAAAATGCTTTGGGCAGAAGCATGCAACATTGAATTTTGTGTTTAGAACATGAGTCCTCATACTATCTTGGAGGATAACACTCTTGAGGAGGCATTCACAGGAGTGAAACCATAGATAGGGCATTTGAGGATCTTTGGTTGTCCAGTACACATCCATGTTCCCAAGGAGAAGAGGATAAAGTTAGAACCTTCTGTGAGGAAAGGCACATTTGTTCGATACAACGAGACTTCAAAGACCTATCATATCTATATTCTAGGACGACGATATGTTGAGGTCAGTCGAGATGTTAGGTTTGAGGAGGTCTCTTGAGATCACAACAGGAGATGAGGAACACGGGGCTCCAAAGGTTGAGGAGAGTACAATACCATTTTATACAGATGAACGATCATCATATCATGAGGAGGAGTCAGAGGAGTCTGTGGACCCAGTAGATCCTCCTAGCCACCAGGACAAGAGACCTAGATGGCTTCATGAGACCTTGAAGGTTGTCGAGGGACATACAGTCCCCAGAGATACTCACAAAGAAAAAATACCTCCAGAGAGATTTGGCTCGTATGTGGCTCTTATGAGCAATATCATTGATTTTGAACCTTCCATATTTGAGGAAGCAATAAGATAATAGGTTTGGGAGGATGCCATGATGGAGGAGTACCAATCCATCACGAAGAATGATGTATGGGATATAGTTTTGAGACTAAAAGGCAAGTCAATAGTAACTTCCAAATGGATCTACAAGACCAAGCATGTTGTAGATGATAGTATCAATAAGTATAAGGCGAGGTTCATAGTTATAGGGTTCTCCCATAAAGAGGGGGTAGACTACAAGGAAAATTTTGCTCTAGTATCCAGGTATACTTCTATCAAGACGATTATTTCTCGTGCTTTAGTCATGAAGTGGAAGATTCATTAAATGGATGTGAAGACAACTTTCCTCGATGGTGTAATTGAAAAGGAGGCGTACATAGAGCAACCTCAAGGTTTTGAGGTACATGAGAGGGAGTCTCATGTATGCAATTTGAAGAAAGCGTTGTACATACTCAAGCATGCACCTTGAGTATGGTACTCAAGGATTGATGGGTATTTGTAGAGCTTGGACTTCACTAAGAATGAAGCAAACCCCAACTTATATCTCTTATAGGTTGGTAAGAGTCCTCTCATATTGGTTTTATATGTCGATGATCTATTCCTCAAAGGGGATGATGAAATCATTGCCAAATGCAAGAAGGATTTGGCTTTGGAGCTAGAAATGAAAGACATTGGGTTGATGCATTACTTCCTGGGATTAGAGGTGTGGAAACAACCATGCAAGATCTTCCTTGGACAGGGGAAGTATGCATGATCCAAAAAGGATCCGAAGAAGGCTAAGAACAACTCAGAACTCACAGAGGCAACTCATAATGCTCAGAATGGCTCCTGCAGACAGAGAAAGGTCAAAAGTTCAAAGTTTCCAAAACTCAATGAAAATGGCACGATCGTGAAAAGTGCGTCGCAAGATTTCTAATGGCGCAAACGACTCATCAAACGAAGCTACAAATTGAAAGATATTCGCGGTCAAAGTTTGGTCAACCTAGCCCAGTCAGCAGGGGATGAGTCAACATCCGTACTGTTGACGTCAGCATCTGTATGAATGACTTCATCATCCGTACAATGCACGTGGCAAGATCAGGGAAGTGACATGTGGCATGCTGACGTCAACATGATGATGTGGCAACACCAAAGGCTGCTACGTGTCACCCAATTATTGGCTTTTTGGACCAATCGGATTGTGCCATGTGGCAATTCGTATGAATGATGTGGCATGTTGATGTGATGTGATGATGTGGCATGTTGACTTGGCAGGGGGCAGCGTGGCCCAATGAGAGGTCACCATGTGGCCCAATCAGGGGCTGCCACGTGGCAGGCAGGAAATGCACAAGGACAACCCGTGAACAAATCTTGAAAACAAAACAAAAGTTGGTGGGTCTGCCAAATATGACGGACCACGCCAACTATAGCAACAGTTGGAGAAATTTCTAGCATTAACGCTAAATGTAGCGGGGGCAGATATATATTATATAAATTGTATAATAAACATCCAAAAGTGCAGTATGTAGGGATCGACCCCGGAACCTCTGCCTAAGCCTATGCCTTAATACTCATGCCCCTAACCACTAGGCCACGGTTACCACTTGGTTCATATCGCCTACCTTTATTATTAAAAGGTGTATCCGCCCAGCCCCAGAGGAGGAGGCGCGGACCATACGTCCTTTCAGGCATGTTTTTCAAGGTGAGGTACAGTCATTATTGCAAGTTGCAGAGGGCATGAAAATCAAGACATAATTCTTCTTGGGCCTGGGAGTGCTAGAGTTGGATCTAGGCATGGAGACAATCATTTTTGGGTAATTCAATGCCACAAATTAGTGGTGTTGTCTATTTTCTTATCTGAGCATTATTTCTGCAGATTGATTACAGAATGAGGTATACTTATGTATTTTGTCAAATTCTTTTGGTGAGTTAATGAAAGAGCCTACCCATTTGAGAGTAGGACCCAAAGACGTAGTCCACCAGGGATAAACTCTGTCATCGAGTTTTTGTGTTCAGATCTAATGCTTATGTCTCTTCATTTTTGAGTTTTCCCTTCTTTAATGGTGCACTTTAATTTATGCTCATTTAATGCATTTCTTTACAAGTCATGATGAAAAGATCTTGAATCATGTTGGTATCAGAGCAGTCGTCTTTGAATTGAATTGTTGAGTGTGAATGCTTACTAGGCCCAAGCATAAGTAGGGTGGAGGAACTCTTAACAATTTCAATCCCAAAGTTGGTTGTGCATCCCGAAGGAAGAAAATGGCAGAAGATGACAAGCGTGATGAACATGAGAAAAACTTTCACATGGTCTTTTATCGCATGTCAGAAATGGTTGAACGAATGTATGGAGATTACAAGAAGAGGATGAAAAAGAAAGGGAAGAAATATGAAGCACATGCAGAGGAGATCCTCCTGAGCCTCTGTCTTCACCTTCGAGTTCTAGTTCTTCTTCCTCTGAGCATTCTCATCATTCTAGCCATAAAGCCTATTTCAAGAAACCATTATTAAATCTTGATGTAAAATTTGTTTTACCTATGTTTAATGGAGATGCTAATCCTGAAAAGCTATATAATTGGATCCGACAGGTTGAAGTGTATTGTCGTGTCCAGCATATTGATGAAGAGGAAGTTAAAGTGCAACTAGCTTCTCTTTGTTTGGAAGGCACCGATCTCGTATAGTGGGAGAGCAAGCTTCATGATAGAAACAAGTCTGGTAATATTCTTTCCTCATGGTCGGAATTTAAATCACCGATAAGGAAGCAATTTTATCCATTAGGGTATTTACATAAAGCAATGATGGAACAACAGACTTTAAGGCAAAGTAAAGGTCAAACTGTACAAAGTTTCACAGAATAATTTAGGAAGAAAGCTCTTGCATTGAACATACCTTTCGATTCTTATGAAACTTTAATGAAGTATGTGGCACACTTCACAATTATATTTGTCATACTTTTCTCTTGTTTAACCCCACTAGTCTTGACGAAGTTTGTGTGCAATCCACTCACCTTGAGAACAGGGGGAAACATGTTCAAGAAGATCCCACAAAGAAACCTTCCAATTTCCCACATAAGACTTTTAAGAAGTTTAAAAGGAAGGACAAGAAGACCGATACAGTCACAAGAGAAGGAGGAAAACCATCTTGCACTCATTGCAAGAAGAGCGGTCATGATTAAGAACATTGTTGGAAACTGCATTCAGAAGAGAAACCAAAATAGTTCGGTGGAAAGGGCAAGACAAAGACCGTTGCTACAGTGCAACAAGATCTTAGTTCCGATTCAGAAGATGAAGGAAAGATCACAGTGGTTGGAGTACAAGGTAAGGATTCTCTTCATGCTAGTTCAAGTTCCAATAATGAATCTCATGTTGATGAACGAAAGAGGAATGAGTTATTTCATATAAGAGTTGTATCTAAACATACTAAGATAGATACATTATTTGATTTGGGTTCCCAAGTAAACTTAATATTTGAAGCACTTGTCATGAAGATGAATCTTGAAACGAAACCACATCTGAATCCTTATCCTCTTGGTTGGGTATGTGATAAAGCAAAACTTAATGTCACTAAACAATGTAGGATCAGATTTGTTATTGCTTCAAAGGTAATTGATGAAGTGGATTTGGATGTTGTACCACTTGATATATGTGGCATAGTGTTGGGAAGTCCTTATCTCCATGATAGAAAAGCAGTCTTCTTTCGTCATAGAAAAAATACCACCTTACTAAAGGGGGAGTGGAATATATTGTTAGAGCTCACAACATGCGGATAAATACAACACTTGTTAGTGCAAGACAAATGAAAAGACTCATAAACACTAATAAGAGATATGTACTCAGTAGTGAACGTTGAGAACTTGAAAAAAATTTAGCCTCCCATAATCATGGGATGAGGAAGTTTCAATATCTTCAGTTGATGACTTTCCACCTGAGTACTTGGATGAGCTATAGGAATATATCATCATGGACAAGAGGATGAGGACTTTATGCAAGGGTGATGTTGATTATCTTCGAGTAGGATTAAAAGGCACACATCCAAGCAAGGCAAAGTGGATCGAGAAGGACAAAGTGAGGGGACTTTTCCCTCACTTACTTGTCGATTGATGAAAGCTTTTGGTGGTCCAAAAAGCTCTCAGTGGGAAGGCATGATCCAAAAAGGATCCAAAGAAGGCTAAGAACAACTCAGAACTCACAGAGGCAACTCAGAACGCTTAGAATGACTCTAGCAGACAGAGAAAGGGAAAAAATTCAAAGTTACCAAAACTCAGTGAAAATGGCATGGTCACTAAGAGCGCGTTGCAAGATTTTTAACGGCGCAAACGGATCGTCAAACAAAGTTACGGATTGAAAATTATTTGCGGTCAAAGTTTGGTCAACCTAGCCCAGTCGACAGGGGATGAGTCAACATATGTACTACTAACGTCAACATCTATACAAATGACATCATCGTTGGTACAACACACGTGGCAAGAGAAGGGAAGTCACATGTGGCATGTTGTCGTCAGCATGACGACGTGGCAACACCAGAGGCTGCCACGTGTCACCCGGTTATTGGCTTTTTAGACCAATCGGATCGTGCCACATGGCAGTCCGTACGACTGACGTGGCATGATGACATGGCTCACTAACATGGTGTGTTGACTTGGCAGGGGGAAGCATGGCCCAATGAGAGGTTGCCACGTGGCCCAATCAGGGGATGCCACATGGTAGGCAGGAAATGCACAAGGACAGCCCAGGAATGAATTTTGAAAACAAAAAAAAGAGTTGGCGGGTCCGCCAAATCTGGCAGACCACGCCAACTATAGCAATGGTTGGAGAACTTTCTAGCGTCAATGCTAAATGTAGCGGGGGCAAATATATATTATATAAATCGTATAAGAAACAAACCAAAAGTGGACTCCGTGGGGATCGACCCCGGAACCTCCGCCTAAGTCTACACCTTAATACTTCCACTCCTAACCACTAGGCCATGGTTACCACTTGGTTCATATTGCCCGAATTTATTATTAAAAGGTGTATCCTCCCAACCATGAAGGAGGAGGCGCAGATCGTACGTACTTTCGAGCATATTTTTCAAGGCCAGGTACAATCATTATTGCAGATTACAGAGGACACAGGAATTGAGACAAAATTCTTCTTGGGCCTGGGAGTGCTAGAGTCGGATCGAGGCGTGGAGACAATCATTTTTGGGTAATTTGACGCCACTAATTCAGTGGTGTTGTTTCTTTTCTGATATGAGCATTATTTATGCAACTTGATTACAGAATGAGGTATACTTATGTATTTTGCCAAATTCTCTTGATGAGTTAATGAAAGAGCCTACCCATTCAAGAGCAGGACCCAAAGATGTAGTCCCCCAGGGATGAACTCCGCTATCAAGTTTTTGTGTTCAGATTTGATGCTTATGTCTCTTCATTTTTTAGTTTTCCCTTATTTAATGGTGCACTTTAATTTATGCTTATTTAATGCAATTCTTTATAAGTCACGATGAAAAGATCCTGGATCAATGCATTTGAGATATTGAAGAGGTTTAGGATGATGGATTGTTAGTCTGTAAATACACCTATGACCACTAATCTGAGAATGTTGGTAGCTTCAGATTCAGACTTGGTGGATCCCACGATGTATAGGTCGTTGTTTGGTTCGTTGATGTACTTACCCGGCCAAATATTTGTTTTGTTGTCAACCTTGAATCAGTTCATGGTTGAGCCAAGACAAGTGCATTGGGTGGCAGCAAAACATGTGCTCAAGTACCTCCGAGGTACTATTGGATTTGGTCTTAGATATGTCGAGACTGATGGAGTTAGGTTGCATGGATATTGTTGGGTTGTTGTTTTGACATGTTTTTCATCGTCAATTGACCTTCTTTTTTATCCACTTTTCTCATTCCTACACCTAATTTCTATGTTTATAACCACATTTATCTACTTTAGTGAAGCCAATATACCCAACAAGAATAATAAGGTAAATTGTTCTTAATCTATGTCATTTCCTTTGTTTTTGATGATTTGGAAAAATTTTGGATTGATCTTGCTAATGATGATGCTGGTAAGTTCGGTTCCTATGACAACTAAAGACTTCCTATCGACCGAGTTCAATTCTTATTGCTTTAGTTTAGTTCTAGTTCATATGATCATTGATGCTCATACTTCCATGTGTCCTGGCGCAACTCGAACATATGGGTTTTGAAGACTGAAGGTTCAAGATGGTTATGTGTTGGTCTGTTCATGCCTAGGTTAGATTAAAGAGACTTGAGTCGATGGTTAGTGATTTTGGTCAAATCTTCCTTATGCGCATATTGTTGGTAGTAATCCAGGAAATCGTGACACAATGGAACTTATCCATTGGAGTTATGTGGCATATGAAGAAGATGAGACACATGTTCATCTTTTTATTCTTATTTAAACACTATTTGTGGGACCATATTTAATAGATTATGTTTTCTTATTTCAACAATATGTTCTCAAAGTTAGGGATGCGCACTTGTTTTGGAAAGGTATGATTCATCCATTCACTAGAGAACTTGTTCTTGAAATACAATATATAAATGACTATGTTGTGATGTAAAGGGTAGCAAGAGAGCAAAGAAGGATATATATTGTATAATTTATGATAGACTATGGTTCTCTATATTGAATACAATAGATATATGATGGAAAGATGATGATGTTGTTATGGTACTAATATATTTTCTTATGTTCATGATTTAATTGAAACTCATCTTTTCTATTAATTCGATGTTTGAAGTATAGTGTTTCTATAATCACTTAATCCGTGAGTTTACTCACAGTGTATACCAATCATGGTAAGATCCCCATGTGTTGATACGCACTGTGTTCTTTTATCAGTTTTAGTTAGCTAGGTATAGATTTAATTATTGCATTTACTTTTACAGTTTTATGATTCTTAGTTATTGGTTGCTTGAGAACAAATCTATTAAATCAAAACATGGATTAGAAACGAAGCATTGTGAATTAAGTGATTTTAAATCACAAGGAATTATTGTCACTTGAGGTTTTTCCAAAGAACCAATTACAAGTGTTTTTTATCAGATACTTTATCTCAGAGGTCATTTCATTTTCAACATATGTGTGATTATTTATTTAATTTCCAGCACGTGCGTATTTTCTTTCAATGCTTGAGAACTCTTTCAAATACACTCTGGCTAGTTATCATTGGATCTGGAAACGTAGTATTGTGCAACACATGATCACAGATCATTGGAAAGTGTTAGCACCTGTAGCCAAGACCTAGCCCCAACAATTCCAATAAAGAACTAGTGAGAGATCAACAAGTTTCATAGAGTTTTAGAGTTTTGCAATTATAATAGGTTAGTTTACTTCGATCTTGCACATATTGTGTTTGTGCCTCATAAGCTTATGAGCTCCTCGGATTGACATTTAAATCATTGGAAATTAAGTGACATAATTTTCCCCAACAGATATACAGACTCAGATTGGGCAGGAAGTGCAGTAGACAAGAAGAGTACTTATGGTGCTTGCTTCAGCTTGGGATCAACATTAGTTTCTTGGTTCAGTCGAAAGCATACTTATGTGGCACTCAATTCAACAGAGGCAGTGTATATAGCATCCAGTTTGGCAATTTGTGAGGCCATTTGACTTCACAAGGTTCTTGCAGGGTTATTTGGTCAGGAGTTGGAACCTACCATGATTCATTGTGACAATCATAGTTGTATCAAACTCTTGGAGAACCTAGTGTTTCATGATAAATTGAAACACATTGAGATCATATACCACTTCATCAGAGACAAGGTGCAGAAGGGCGTTGTGAAGCTCCAACATATTTCCACAAATGAGCATATTATAGATATTCTCACCAAACCCCTAATGAAGGGGAAATGTGTCTACTTCAAAGACAAGGGAGGAGTGTTGGAGAATACCTCCCTCGCTAAAAGGGAGTGTTGATTTTTGTAGCTATAGGAGGTACTCCCACTAG
This sequence comes from Picea engelmannii, assembly GCA_009831015.1. Taxonomy (NCBI): domain Eukaryota; kingdom Viridiplantae; phylum Streptophyta; class Pinopsida; order Pinales; family Pinaceae; genus Picea; species Picea engelmannii. Next base: position 135,202 of record ML812727.1, read on the forward strand.
AGGCCAAAGTGTCAGGCATGTGGGAATTTTCGTTGGCACCAGTTTTGACTTTCATTTCAGTGAAATCGACCTAGAAATGAGGCTAGGGCCTCATGGGCAAGATTATGGGCTTTGTGTGGGGTTGCCACACCCACAAAATTGTTGAGTTTAGGAAGGGCTCATAAACTCACTCATTGGACTCCTATAAAAGGAGAGATGTCATTATGACATAAGATCATCGTCGTGGAAGAACGAAGTTGGCATAAGTGAGTTGGCACTTGTGTCAAGGAGGATTGGTGATCTTAAAAAGGGAAGTCTACAAGGTGGCAAAGCTAGCCCAAGAGAGTGATCTTGTTGTTTCCACTACATATGTTTTTAGTCAATAATTTTAGTGTGAAGTTGTTCAATGATATTTATATCACTAGGAAGCAATTTCCAGATCTGAAATTAGTCACATAGAGTTGCATGTGAAAATTGAAAGAGAATTCATACATTGTGATGACCTCATTCGATATCTAATTAAAAACTAAATAAAATGTCTTGTTCCATCATGTGCGCCATTATTTTGGCTTCACCCGACTTTGGTGATCAACATGTTTAGAGCCCTCACTCAAGGGGCTTATGTTGCATCAATTATATGTCCTCCTTGGGGCCTCATACATTCATCAAAAAAAACAAAATTTATTTTGGTACTAGTATATGACCTTGGATGTCTCATATTAATCAAGTTGGTACTTCGCTATTATAGTTAAATTGACCAAAGCACAATAATGGGTATGCCTAACTTATCGAAGGAAATTATTAAGAACATATTTGTCTCGTATAGTACTGTTGTCTTGCATGTGCCCTCCTTTTTTTCTCCAAGGTCAAGTCCCCATCCATTCTTTCAGTTTCAACATATCGGCTCTGATGTATTTCGCTTCTACATTTTTTCTCCCAACCTCACACATTTGGGGGCATCTGTTATCACATATTTTTTGTACACTTGCACAGATAAAGGGTTTTTACATAAAACAACAATTATGGTCAAATGTTGGTACAATGAAATAAATGCAACATGAATTACAATAAATGGTTAGGATATCTATGGAAAATTAGAGTTAAACCATGGAGTTGACTAAACTTGGAGCTACGTGAAACATTGGTTCTTTAGGTTGTACAGTTTGTGCAAGTTATCCTTTGATACTTGCATATTCTTTTGATAAGTTACCAACACATTAAATTACATGATATAGTAGTTTCCATGCACACTTAGAGATGGAAAATGCCCAAAAGTTTACATGGCCTATATTGTGAAACATCTTTAGTTCCCATGCACGTCATTCTCTAAAGAAAATCTATAAATATAAGGATCTTTGAAGAGTTCTAGGATTTCAATGATTGTAATGCCACGACGCACAAATATAATTGGAATTTTAGTCATTTTCTAGTTCTAGATTCATTACTTCTCATTGATTCTGGCATTGAGGATTTTCTTCTACTAGTGAAAACAAATCCTCTTCGAGTTACGATTTTGATTTTGAGAAAAAACCTCGAAGAGGATAGGACCCACTTGACAAGGAAACTTGAAGGTTGTTAAGCCCTAGAAAAATTACCACACAAAGGCCCATGTTATGTATAAAACCCCTTATTAAGTCCTAGATATTGAATTAATACATTTCTAGTGTTATATTTATATGTTGACTAGATCCCTCCATTGCACCCTTTCATTATAATTTTACCCTTTATCTCCTATATATATATATATATATATATAACAAGGACACTTAGTCTTAGGATCATCTTATCTCATCTCATATTGTATTATGAATTAGATATATTGTAAATGGAGGTTTTCCCCTCGAAGTGGACTTTATTCATTAACGTTTAATCATTTTTAAGGCATTGGATCATAACATTTGGTATCAGAGAATCAATCTTAGGGTTTT
>ML812728.1:0-10885 GCA_009831015.1 Picea engelmannii
TATGTGGATTCAGTTATTGATGAAATTTAATTGATTATGGATTAAATTGGTAATTTCATTTGAGATTGTTATGTTCTTTGAAATAAAATTGGTCAGTTATTTAAGAAAATATTTGATCATGAATGCCTACATAACCCTCCCTTCCTTGAGTGGCTCCTCACTTGACCTTCTTAATCCTCCTTGCAACCCTTCTACCCAAGGCGTTTAGTCCATAGACTCATCGATTTATCAACCAATGTAATGTAATGTGCACGAATGTCTTGCTGATATCTATTTCCATTACTTATATGGAAAATAATTATTCATTGGGCCATGTTACATTCCTTCATCATTTGCAAAAGCATTTCGAATGGTAGAACCCACAATGTAAATATTCAAGTATTCAAATATTCAGATATTGAATGTTGAATATCTGAGCACAAAATGTATGATGTAATTTATCTATTAAACTAGATGTTCATGACGTTATTCTGTGCCCAAACCCACAACTAGACTGTTGATTTGTATAACCTGATTTTGGCTCGGCGTTGAAGTGTCATAGTAATATTGGTCTCTAATGATGGGATTCGAGACCTCATTCATTTTCATATTTCAAAAAATAAATCCTTGAGTTGATCCAGAACCTCCCTGTAATGACACAATTAGAGGTTTGAGAGTTATTCTTGATCCAGAACCTCCCTATTGTGCGTGAATGATAAAATCATGAATCACTAAATAAAGGAATCCTAATCAAAAGTTAGGTTGAGATTCCTGGTGACAAAGCTAGATATTATGTAATTTTAGGAAAATATTGTACAACATCTTGTACTTTTAGATACAAGTAAACAAGAACAAGATGAAAAATGAATTTTTTTTATCGGAAATTTGAGTACATTACATATCATATCAGAGCATAGGTTAACAACACTAGAAATTATGAGCATAAACAGGATTGTAAAACTAAATTATGTATTCTTAATTCAATTAATTTCTAACCCAGATGAATATTTTATTGTTAAAGTGACATGATAATATTCAACCTTACGGTATGTGGACAAAACATGCATAAGAAATTAACGTTGAAGGAAATGTCAACCAAAAAAATCCTGAATAGAAAAGTGATAATAGTTTAACCTCATAGGTGTTGGAAACTATGAGAAGCCTCATTATGGAGCTTAATACTTGTAAGGATGACAATGAAAAGACTAAGAAAAATTAGGAAGAGAAACAAGTGTTGAATGAAATATTGTTGCAGAATATGGCCGAGAAAAGTAAATCAAAGAAATTAGAAGTAAACAAAGAGACTAGCGAAAAATCATCTAAAAAATCAAGCAAAGAATATAAGTCAGATGATAGATCCTCAAGCAATACTCAAGAAAGAGAAGAACCAAAAGCACCCTTTACTAAGAAATGGAAATAGTTATATCACTTGGAGGGTGAACTCAAAAAGATAAAACCGTGTACATTTGATGGAGATTCAGAAACAAGTGAAGACGTTGAAGCATGGTTACTAGACATCAAAAATTACTTTCATATTCATAATTATTCTAGTAATATGAAAGTTAGAATGACCATTTATAACTTAAAAGTGAAGTCCAACATCTAGTGGCAAGATCTGAAATTAACAAAAGGATTAAAAGAGAAAAGAATGAAGTGGTCATAATTTAAGAAGTATTTTAAGAAACAATACCTATAAGAAAGTTATTGTGAAAGAAACATTAATGAAATTTATGAACTACAACTAGGACATATGTCAATTGATGATTTGATTAATAATTTTTTATATCTGCTGAGATTTGTATGTTATATTAAGGAGGATAAAGTGAAAATTCAAAAGTTTTTAAGTTGTCTATCACAGTCTTATAAAGGCATAATTGAATTTAATAATCCTAAGTTTTTGAATGAAGTGTTTAGGAAAGCCAAAATGTTCTATGAACAATATAAAAAAGGATATGAAACCCCTAAAGAATGAAAGGGACACAAGAAGGATAAACTGAACCAACATAAGAAAGGGTTCAAACCATCTCCTTATCAGAATATGACAAAAAGATTCCAAATAAATGACCATCCATCTAGTACACAACAAGCTCAAGGATGGAACAAACCAGTGAATTTGGGATTTAAAAAGATTGTAGATAGTCCTAGAGAATTATCGAAATGTTGGTTGTGTGGAGAACCACATTTACGAAGAAATTGTCCATGTTTAAATCCAACAATTAGGACTACAATTCACAATCTACAAGAAGCTACTGTAGTTGGAGATATGGGAAAATACATACATAGACTTAATGTTTCCTTGGAAAGAAGAAAACTTGATTGTCATTCTATTGTATTAGAAATTGAAGGTAAGATACAAAAAAAACAAGTCTCTATCCTAATAGACCCAGGAGTAAGTTTCAGTTACATAACCCCATAATTACTATAAAGTTGTAAGTTGAAAAAGGTGAAACACCCTAAGTCTTGGCTAGTACAATTGGCCACTGACATAAAAAGAAAAGTATCAGAATATATTTCTATGTGTGATATATGAATAAATGACCAGAATACTTCAGTTAGCTTAAATGTGTTACCCTTAGTATCTTATGACCTTGTTATTGGTATGGATTGGTTGGAATCACACAGGGTGATATTAAATTGTTGTGATAAATCATTCGTTTCTTAATATGAAAATGGTGTTAAAAGAATAGTTCAAGGGCTAAGAAAACTAGTTTTGGTAAAACATATATCATCCATGTAGCTTAAAAGAAGCATAAGGAAAGGGTGTCAACTATATGAAGTTCAGATAATGGATATACTAAATGAGGATGACAAACCAAAATTAGAATATTATGTGGTGTTAAGAAATTTTAAAGATGTTTTTTTCTGATGAAATACTAGAATTACCTCAAGACAAGAGATAGACTTTTCTATTGATTTAATACCAGGATCTTCCCTTGTGTCAAAACCACCATACAAAATGGGCATTCCAGAGTTAACAGAACCTAAAATACAAAGACATGAATCACTAGATAAAGGATACATTAGACCTAGTATATCACAATGGGGAGCACCATTTGTGTTGGTTAAAAAGAAGGATGGGTGTAACGTACCCAGTCACCCATAAGGTGGGTTATGCCACTTAATTTGTCTGTAACACACCCAACAAACTACAGGAGAAGCACGTTGTAGTCCAAGGACTCGCTTCACAATGATTTTGTTGGACATGATGTTATGGTGTTGGCATTGATGTAAAAGAGGGCCAAAATGATCAATGTTGTTCATAGTATTATGATATTTTCATTATCAAGAAGATCAAATATGTCTGTGAGATAGTAAAGCTCAAGAGACATAACATATTAGGTTACGTAGAAGACATAGTGTGAGGAACAAAGGAATCCCTCATATTAACAGATGATATATAAGCTAGATCAATGCAGAAAAATCTCAGGAGAGAAGGCGTGATTGAGCGAAGGCGATACATAGTTTACCAATTAAGAAAATCTATGCAAAGGATTGTGGAGTAATCGTGATTGTTCCCTTTTCAATTTCAAGAGTAATCACAACCATTGAATCAAGGAGGATCATGTCCGCTGATGTAGTTTTTCGGACAATTCAGGACCGTCATAATGAAGGGAAGTCATAGGTTGGGAAGAATTATATCTCAATGGACAGATATGAAGTAGGAGATTTGTATGGTTTCCCAGCCATTGGATCAAGATTTGATCTGGAAGGTAGATACTTTAGATTTTTTGGAGGAAATTCAAGTGAGCTCTCAACCGTTATTTCAGTTCAAGATCTATCTTAATCATCAGATAAAGCCAAGTGGAAGGACAACGCAAGTTTCAAGACATAGGAACTTCACCACTTCGACGAACATTTGAGATAAGGCAGAGGCACCAACTGTCGAAGTCACAAAGTCATTGAATCCCACTAGTTGTTAAATCAAGGAGGGACTTCGAATGAATTCTCGACCATCCGATCAAGTTTAGTGGAAGGAAAGTGTAAGCCATAAATATTTCGGAGTCTCAGATTAAATGAATTTTCATCAATTTTTGATCTGGAGTGAAAACATGAGAATCATCAGATCACAGTGAAGGAAAGGAGACGGTCAACTTTGACACTAACCACTTCGGTGAAAAGGGGTCTAAAACATGTAAGTTCACCCAAATTCTAGAGCCTTGAAGTCCCGAAGTGAATGAGGGTTATTAGATCGAGGAAATACATGGTGACCGTTGGATGAGGATAGGTGGGTCCAATGGTGGTCAATTTCGGTACTAAACACTTTTGTGAAAAGGGGTCTAAGACATGTAAGTTCACCGAAAGGCCGAAGCCCTGAAGTCCTGAAGTGAATGAGGGTTGTTGGATCAAGAATTAAGGTGAAAACTAGACTGTACAATATAGAGTAATGATCCAAACTAGAAATACAAATGAAACTTTAGGAGATCCACGTTAGCGAGGAATTGTGGAACAATAATATGGTGACAAGTATCAAGGTCTAGTTGGCACTTTAGGTATACGTAATCAAGGTCTAGTTGGCACTTTAGGTATATGTAAGTCACGAATCTAGGTGACATGTGGGAGCTAGTCACCCAGTTCCACATCAACAATGACGTGAGAAATATACGTCACTCTGGGAGTATGTCCTTCAGGGATATCCACTTTATCCTACCAACAATTACCCAAAGCACCGAAGGGTGAAGTCGAGAACTAATGTTGGTCATTGATCTAAGATCCTCCAGGTTCTCTCATGACCATTAGATCAAGTGTATTGGAAGGATAAATTAAGCATGAGATGTTAACCGATAGAAAGAGATCATGGTTGTGTTATGATTTATTCAGTAGGTAATACTTCATAGGTATTGAACTACTTCATAGTTCAAGTGATTGCTTATTGTCATTAATGTCAATCGTAGTCATTGGTTGTAGTCATTGATGTCAACCCTAGACATTAGCTTTTGGACCCAACCATTGATCGAAGTAGGTAGACATGAAGGAAATTACACATGAAGGTACAACACCCATATATGGATATTATAAGTCATTCCTCTTCCGGTGGTATGTGGCACGTCACGTGGATCCTCACGGTTGAGGAGAAATGAATTTTTGAATATGACAATGTGAATTGAAGCAGAAACTACATGTCATCTCTAATGTTAAAAGAAAGTGACATAAAGGGTATAAATACATCTCATTATACATTTATGTTTCAACACACACAATTTTTTTAATGAACAAGGAGATATAAGTCCAATTTCAGAGGAACTATGAAGTAAATAAGGCCGAATTTCAAGGGAGGATGAAGCCTTTTGGTGATGTGTTCTAAGGTATGTTATTTACAGGTCATCTTACCATTTTCGCTATAACATTTTTTCTAGAACGATTAAGATGGTGAAATTTGTATTCTATTGAGAAGACATGTCTAGGTACCCATGGTAAAAATTTCAGATCTTTGTTCACTTTTGGGAGATACACTCTGTGGGAGATAGGGTTTTTGACTAGTCCTGAAGCTAGTCATAAACAGGTGTTCCAGGTAAAACAATCATAACGTCTTCATAGAGAATCCAAATGAAGTGAGATCAATTGCATTGGAAATAGTATGGGATTTATTTTCCTGTGTACTAATTTCAAAATATTATGTTAAATATTGAGTGCAGGGAATTCTTTACCAGTTCGCTCTCCTGAATAAACCAAAATTGAATATGGTCTACCATTTTCTCTATAACTCCTTTTCTGGGAGGATTCAAGGAGTGAAACTTGGAGGATTTTTAGAGAATACATTGAGTTATATTATCTAAAGGACCAGATTATTCTAATAAGTGAAGAATTGAAGAAGTTGAATTAGTCTCAGGAAGCATTATGAAGTTTTATGTGATGGTTGGTTGATGGTGTTAATTTAATGTGAAGTTTGATTATCTCTCATATATTATTTAGTGGAAGGAAGGGGAAAGGATGGAGATTTCAAACCTCTCTTGATATTGAAGGATTGTATCTTTCTTTTGGAGGTTTATCCCTCCCTTTATATTTGGAAGCTGTAGCTACCTTTGAAAGTCATTACCTCCCTTTAACAATAACTATTGGTTATTTCTCATATATTGTGCATGGTGTATTGTGGTCTATTGGTGTAACTCTTCTACTATTGTTCATTACTTATTGGATATAATTGAATATATAATCTGGTTTAAGTATAAGTTCAAATTTTTTTTAAATTGTACTTGATACTGATTCACCCCACTCTCAGTATCATCACACATGGCATAATCATAAGGTGACAAGTATCAAGGTCTAGTTGGCACTTTAGGTATACATAAGTCATGAATCTAGGTGACATGTGGCAACCACTCACCTAGTGCCACATCAACAATGATGTGATCAAACTACGTCACTTTGGGAGTATGTCCTTCGAGGATATCCACTTTCTCCTACCAAAAATTACCCGAAGCACTGAAGGGTCAAGTCGGGGACTAATGTTGGTCATTTATTTAAGATCCTCCATGTTCTCTCATGATCATTAGATCAAGAGTGTTGGAAGGATACAGTAAGCATGAGATGTTAATCGACAAGAAGCGATCATGGTCTTGTTATGATTTATTCAGTAGGTAATCCTTCATAGGGATTTAACTACTTCATAGTTCGAGTAGCTCAAAGTCCTGGAGTAATTCATACCCGAATACTTGAAGAGTGGGACCTCCTTTATTCCTAAGCCCATGGTCCTAGCTCCTGTACATGTGAATATTATTAAGCAAGGAAGTGTTGATACGCACTCTGACGGAATTTTCTCTGGAAGAATTAAAATACATCAAAGGGCAGAGTCCCAAAACATCGAAATCATGAAGAGAACGAGGATTTTCAATCTCAATGTGAAAATAAACATGACAATAAATTTGGATAAGTGATTAAGCATTCATTTGGCTTAGCGCTTATTCATTGCCTATGATCATATGGAAAAGAGGTCCTGAAATTGCATCTATGCAAATTCAACATACAGAGGAAGAATGTTTCCTTGGTCAGGAAGAAACTTTGAAATAAACAGGATCTGGATTCTTCCTGATTGATATTAAGTGATCAAATACATCCAATGCATTGGAAAAATAATCAAAAATCTTAAATATGATCTATTGCAGAATGGGAGATGGAACAAAAGCTTAAGGATAAAATAAGAAGGCATGGGATCCAGTTAAAAGAAATTGATCCATACCTGTGATCTATTTATGTAATTCCCTCTTACTAAGTTGAAAAACATTCACGTTAATTTGTGAAATAATAATGGAGGGATATATTAAATGTAAATTAAATGACAAATTCTATTACTGTTAACTTAAATAAAGAGGTTCAATGGTCCAAACAAAGKGACATAATGCTTCAATGTTCMCACTAGTTGGAAGACTATACAAGAAAGAAATAATGGTGGAGAAGAAGTGTCTCTATAGTCTAGATCAAAATATCAAAGTAGAAGCAGAGTCCAAGAAGAGGAACTAATGATACATATGCATTGATGGAGGAAGGGAGGAGCAAGGAAGGATTCATGTCCTTTACTAGATAAGGGAGTTGGTGCCTCCTAGGTTTGGTGCCCTAAATATAAGGGAGTTGGTGCTTCCTAGGGTTGGTTCCCTAAAAGCAAGGGAGGTTATTCTTCCTAGTGTTGGTTCCCTAAAAACAAGGGAGTTGGTTCTTCCTAGGGTTGGTGCCCTGAAGACAAGGGAGTTGGTGCTTCCTAGGTTTGGTTTCCTAAATATAATGTACTTGGTGATTCCTATTGTTGGTTCCCTAAAAACAAGGGAGTTGGTGCTTCCTAGGGTTGGTGCCCTCCAGAAGGGGATTTGTGTCTCCTAGAGTTGGTGCTCTAAAAATGATTGGTTTCCTTCACTATTCTTTATAAAACCTTGTAATTCCTATTAATTATATATATAATTGATTTTAGATACAAGTCCATTGTTGATCTATTGTGGTAATTAATAAAATATCAAAGTAATTGTTAATTTTGGAAAAAGGGTAATACCGATTCACTCACCCCTCTGAGTATTTACAACAATTGGTATAAGAGCAAGTGCCTTTAGCACAATCTAATAATTGGAAGGTAGATCCTGAAAGAACTGGATCAGCAAGAGGGAATGTCTTCCAAAAAAGCACCATTGTTCAATGGAGGTGGTTATTCTCTCTAGAAAATAAGAATGAAAATATTCTTGTTGGATCTTGGTTTCGATGTCTGGAAATCCATTGTAGATGGTTACACTGCATCAGCTAATCTACCCACAGATACTACCAGAAATAAAATCTTCAATGACAACTCAAGAGCAGTTAATTTCATCCTAGGAGGATTGAAAAATTATATATGTGTGAAGGTTATGCATTATAAGTCAACTAAGGAAATATGGGACAAATTGGAAGTTGTATGAAGGAGATAACAAAGTAAAAGAAGAAAAACTACAAACCTATAGAATTCAGTTTGAAAATTTGAGAATGAAAGAAGAAGAGAAAATTGTTGAATACTTTCATAAGGTAGATGAGGTAGTTAATTCAATAAGATCAGCAGGAGAAGAACTTACCAATAATCATTGTACAATATATATTAAGGTCATTACCTATGAGATATGATTCCAAGATTTCTACAATTGAATACATCCCAGAACTTGTCAAACTCATAGTAGATCAACTTCATGGAATTTTTACAGCATATGATATGAGAACAAGGAATGAAAAACCGTCAAAATAAGAAACAACCTTTAAGGAATCTAAAGGAAAAAATAAATAGGAACACATGTCTATTGAAGATCAACCAGACATATTAGATGTAGAAAAGGAAAAATTTATAAAGAAACTCTATAAAGGATTCATAAAATATAAAGGAAAGTAGCTCTTCAAATGTTTCAACTATGGTAGGATCAGACACTTTGCTAACAAATGTCCCTATCCCAAGCAGTAGGATAACGATGATGAATAATCCCACAAACAGAAAGACTAGTACAAGAAGAAATGTTATAAGAAAAAGAAAAACTTCTTCTCTAAAGAAGACATCATCTCTGCAGATATGAGTGAAGATGATGATTCAGAGATTTTATTTATGGGAATGAACACATAAAATAATAATATATATAATGAAGAAACATATGAAAGTGAAGGTGACGTTTATCTAGAATCAGAACTAATTAGTGCTCTGGAGGAACTAAGAAAGTATAAAAAGAAGGTAAAACTACTTAGGGAAAAACTTCAAGAATTTGAAGAATCACATCAATCAATAGAAATATATGCATCAAGAACCATCAAAGAGTCAGAGCATATCATGAGTGATTTGTAGTCCTAGATCCTGGATTCTAAAAGAATTGAAGAATTCATTTTAAAAAAACTAAATGATAGAGAACAAGTATGTAAGAAGCTAGAGGCTAAGATTGAGTTGATAAAAGGTGAATTTAAAAAATAAAATAAGAGATCAAAATTTGAAAATAGTTCAAAAATATTATATGGAATTCTCAGTAGTCAAAGGTCACCAAACAAAAAGACTGGTTGGGGATACACCCAAGACTCAACCACTACATCAAAAGGATCAGCTAAAAGGCTAATTAGATATGTAGATGCTCTAGAAAGCTCCATAATAAGAGAATATAATAAGGAAAAGATGATACCATTGAAAATGGTTCCACATAAATCAAAATCAATACTCTCTACTAGAGTGAATGATGACAAGAAAAATACAATCACCAGAAGGAATCATATTGTTACTCTTTCAATAATTTTTGGCATAAGGAAATACATTTCAAATCTTATGGACAATACAATTGTAGAAATTTCCAAAGATATAAGAACAATAAGTACAATATAGAGAAGAGAAACTATAACTCATTTTCTTCTTTGCAAAACTTCAATATTGAATGCCAAAAATGCAACAACTATGGCCATAAGACCAGAGAATGTATATTACCAATGCAATCCTTGAAGATAGCAAACCCTAACAAATAGAATAAGAATATATGGAAAAGAAAATCTGAAGTACCAAGAAAGAAAGATGATGAATATGTTTCATCTGAAATTGATGAAGTTAATAATAGGATAATGGTGGGTAAAACTTCTAATAAAGAATATAAAAATCATAGTTTTGCATATAAAATGAATCAATCTCAAGAAAGGAGAGTTCCTAAAGAAGAATATGACACAATTGTAGTTCTTGATGATGTCCTACAAATCAATACTCCACTAGCCAATGAAACAAAAATAGAAAAATAAAATTATAAAGAAGAAGATGAAGAAGTTGATGTTGCACAAAATAGTGATGATGATGAAGAATATTCAATAGTATACCAACCAGAAGAATTGAGTGATGATGATGTCAGAAGTTTTCCAATGCTATTTTAATGATCTACTGAAACTCCTCAAAAATTATAAACAAAGAAATGAAGGAGAAATTAGGGAAGACTTAAAACTATTCCTGTTGATACCCCTATGAGTATTGAAGCACAAAAAAATTAAGAGGCTCTTGGATTACAAATGAATTAGTAGATAACTAGCATCATTGAAAGAAACATGCTTTGATGGTATATCTATATGCAGGATATGACATGGTTTGTTGCAGGTCTTCATCTGCCTAGGAACAATGTTGATTATGTATTCTCTTAGTGAATTTATGTGAAATGGTTTATGAAGAAGATCTATTATGGGAAGACAGGTGGAGTTATTATTCTTCCCATGATTGGTTGTTGAATCATGATTCCATGGGGAAATATTCATATACAGGGTGGGCATCACCTCACGGGGACTATCACCCTAAAAGGAAATATCTCTTCTTTTCATTGTTGTCAAAGGGTGAGAATGATCAGTAAAATCCAGTTAAGATTGGAAAAAGGGTTTCATTGTGTTTCCATCAATGCCAAAGGGGGAGAATGTTGGACATGATGTTATGGTGTTGGCATTGATTTCAAAGAGGGCCAAAATGATCAAT
>ML812728.1:10985-35561 GCA_009831015.1 Picea engelmannii
TCAAAGGGTGAGAATGATCAGTAAAATCCAGTTAAGATTGGAAAAAGGGTTTCATTGTGTTTCCATCAATGCCAAAGGGGGAGAATGTTGGACATGATGTTATGGTGTTGGCATTGATTTCAAAGAGGGCCAAAATGATCAATTTCGAACATGGTATTATGGTATTTTCATTATCAAGAATATCAAATATGTTTGTGAGATACTAAAGCTCAAGAGAGATAATGTAGTAGGTTATGCAGAAGACATAGCATGAGGAATAGAGGAATCCCTCATATTACCAGATCATCTCTAAGGTGGATCAATGTAGAAAAATATTAGGAGAGAGGGCACGATTGAGTGAAGATGAAACAAAGTTTTACAATTAAGGAAATCTATGGAAAGGATTGTGGAGTAATCATGAATGTTCCCTTTAGAATTTCGGGAGTAATCAAAACCATTGAATCAATAAGGAATCTTGTCTTCTGATGTAGTTCTCGGGACAATTCAGGACTGTCAGATAGAGGGGAAGTCATAGGTTGTGAGGAATTATATCTCAAATGACAGATTTGAATCAAGAGCTTCATATGTTTTCCCATCCATTTGATCAAGATTCGATCTGGAATGTAGACTCTTTATATTTCATGGAGGAAATTAAAATTTAAAGTGAGCTCTCAACCATTAGTTCATTTCTAGATCTATCTTGATTGTCAGATAAATCCAAGTGGAGGGATAATGTTATTTTCAAGACAACGAAACTTTTCCACTTCGACGAACATTGGAGATAAGGCAGAGGCACGAAATCGCGAAGTCACAAAGTCACAAAATCCTTCCAGCCATTAGATTATGGAGGGACTTTGGATGAATTCTCGACCATCCAATCACTTTTAGTGGAAGGATAGTGTAATCCACAAATATCCTAAAGTCTCGGATTAAATAAATTGCCATCAACCGTTGATATGGAGTGAAAACATGAGAACCGTCAAATCAAAATAAAGGAAAGGAGACGATCAACTTTAATGTTGACCGCTTCAACAAAAATTGGACTAAAACATGTAAGTTCACCTGAAGGTCGGAGCCCCAAAGTCACGAAGTAAATGAGGGTCAATATATATGGGCAATGCATGGTGACCGTTGGATGAGGATAGGTGGTTCCAATGGTTGTCAACTTCGTCACTGACCACTTTGGAAAAAAGGGGACTAAAACATGTAAGTTCAACCGAAGGCCAGAGCTTCGAAGTCTTGAAGTGAATGAGGGTTTTTTGATCAAGAATTTAGTTGAAAACTAGACCGTCCCATATAGATTAATGATCCAAAGGGGAAAGACATATGACACTTCAGGAGATCCACGTCAGAAAGACCATGTGAGAAAGGACACGTGACACAATCAGATCGTGAAAAGTGTCAAGGTCCAGTTGAAATTTTAAGTATACGTAAGTCACGAATCTGGGTGACACATGGTATCCACTCAGCCAATGCCACATCAACAATGACATCAAAAAGATACACCACTTAGGGAGTATGTTCTTTGGGGATATCCAATTTCTCCTACCAACAATTACCTAAAATGTCGAATGAAGAAGTCGTGAACTAATGTTGGTCATTGATATAATATCCTTCGGGTTCTCTCATGATCATTAGATCAAGTGTAGTGGAAGGATAGAGTAAGCATGAGATGTTAAGAGACAACAGGTGGTCACCATTGTTTTATGACTTATTCGGTAGGTAAACCTTTGGAGGGATTGAACTATTTCATAGTTTGAGTATCTTGAAGTCCCGGAGTCATGAATAGTCGAATACCCAAAGAGTGGGAGATCATTTGTGCATAATCCCACAGTCCTAGTGCCTAGACATGTGAACATTATTAATAAGGGAAGTTTTGATAAACACTCCGACATAATTTTCTCCAGAAGAATTAAAAGACAACAAAGGGAGGAGTCCCAAAACACTAAAATCCTGAGGAGAACAAGAACCATCCATATCAACGTGCAGATAAAACATGGCCATCAATATGGATAATTGATTAATAACTTGTTTGTCTTAGTGCTTAGTCACTGGCTATGGTCATATGGAATAGAGGTCTTGAAACTGCGTCTTTGAAAACTCAACATACAGAGGAAGAGGTTTTCCTTGGTCAGGAAGACACTTTAAACCAAAAAGGATTTGGATTCTTCTTGATTGATATTAAGTGATCAAATAAATCCAATGCATTGAAAATCTATTCGAAAAGATTAAATATGATCTACTAGAGAATGAGAGACGCAAAAAAATCTTAAGGATAAAATAAGAAGGCATGGGATCCAGTTAAAATAAATTGATCCATACCAGTGATCGATTTATGTAATTCCCTCTTACTAAGTTGAAAAGAATTCATGTTAATGTGTGAAATAATAATTGAGGGAGATATTAATTGTAAATTAAATGACAAATGTTATTATTGTTATCTTAAATGAAGAGATACAATGGTAAAAACAAAGGGACAAAATGCTTCAACGCTCACACCATTTGGAAGACTATATAAGAAAGAAAGAATGGTGAAGAAAAAGTGTCTTTGTTGTATAGATTAGAAGATCAAAGCATAAGTAGATTCCAAGAAGAGGAACCGACGATACTTATGCAGTGAGGGTGGAAGGGAGGAGAAAGGAAGGATTCATATCCTTTACTATATAAGGGAGTTGGTTCTTCCTTGGGTTGGTGCCCTAAAGATAAAGGATTTGGTTCTTCCTAGGGTTGGTGCCCTAAAAACAAGGGAGTTGGTGCTTCCTAGGGATGGTGCCCTAAAAACAAGGGAGTTGGTGCTTCCTAGGGTTGGTTCCCTAAGGACAATGGAGTTGGTGATTCCTAGGGTTGGTTACCTAAAGACAACAGAGTTGGGGCTTCCTAGGTTTGGTGCGCTAGAACAAGTGAGTTGGTGCTTCGTAGGGTTGGTACCCTGAAGAAGGGGATTTGTGTCTCCTAGAGTTGGTGCTCTAAAAAGGATTAGTGTCCTTCACTATTATTTATCAAAACTTGCAATTCCTGTTAATTATATGTATATAATTGACTTTAAATACAATTCCATTGTTGATCTACCATAGTAATTAATAAATTATCAAAGTAATTGATAATTGTTGAAAAAGGGTAATATTGATTCACCCCCCCTCTCAGTATTTCCAATAGAGTTATTTCAATTTGAATCACTTCTAAGTTAATTTATAGACATGAAACCACATGCAAAAATAAACATTCATGCCACAACGTAAACTAATCGATGCACAACAATAACCATCAAACATGCATATTCTAAATATTAAATTTAAAGATAAATACATACACATCAGAATAAACCATACAAAAGTAAATAACCATAATAGAGAGAACTTATCTTTTCTAAAAATAAAACACCAACTGGTTGCAGATCAAGGATGTTCCACCCAACCATAGACATTGTTGTTCCAAGTCTCAACAACAGTGTCACCGCCGATGCAGGGATATGAGTCCAAAAGGATGGATTCCAAGGTATCACTCAACTTCCCAAGCCAGTTATCCCTCATATTCTCATAGGTCTTTCAACACTCACAAAAATCCTAAGTACACCAACTCTCTTCTACCCATTCTTCACAACACAATGTAATGGACGCCCTTCTCTACCACACAGTCCCTTAGGTTGTCCATCTCTTCTATGGATCCAATGCTTCTGGTCAAGAATCTCCCTATGGGGAGTCTCGTGACTCACAACTATGAGTTAACTGAAACACGGGCCAATGAATCATAGACATGCACGCACCAACTCCTAGTTGGAATACGTCAGTAGTCTATACATGGAATGACTATGGATTTTCTCAGCAATTCAGTTTCCTTCACCCAAGCAACTCTCAAATCAGATGAGATGAGTAGGTGAAGGGATGGGTGGAGAACATAAGAGAAATGAAAGGTGAGCACAATTGACAATGAATGAGATATTTTGAAGGAACCAACAAATCCTGAACAACAAAAACCAACCACAACCACAGACCAAGGATGGGTTTATGTAGTTCTTGGAATTAAGGAACGCCATGGTTTTCCCCCAAGAAGCTCATGTATCTGTTATTTTCCACTAAAACCAGAAATTGGTAAATAAAATAAAAAAATAAGTACTCAACCCCTCAAACCCCCTCTCTTGTGGAATCATATCCCCATATAACTCTTTTCCTTGTCTGTCTAGTAGCCAAGGATGTGTTTTATATTAATAATGATAAAAAAATTACATTTCCTAGACACACTGGCCTCTTAATAATTGTTTAGTAACTCTGGCCTTTCATAACTTAACAAAATACAATATTTAATATGGGGTTCAAAACCGGGGAATAACATTTCCCTCCCCCTTATTTTGGTACTGTCCTCAGTGCATATACAAAATAGGAATCAAAATTCCAAAATTTATTCATAAATCTATGGGTACTCTACCTGCATGGCATCTCCATGCTCCCAAGTAGCATCCTCAGGACCATAGAATTTCAACTAGACTTTTACCATCTCTATGACTCGGTTTCAATGCATTTTGACTTTATTGTCCATTAATCACATCGGATGGACCTGAAAGCCTTCCTCTGCCTCTACTTGAATCAGATGCCAATCAATAACATGGTTATGATCATGTACATATTTTCTAGCAAAGAGACATGAAACATATTATACAGACTTGTATTTGGAAGCATGCAATGAAAGCAAGCATTTCAATGGCCCTATTCTGTCCAATATCTTAAATGGACCAGAGAGTCTGGCTACCATCTTTGTACAACAACCCAAATTCAAAGAGATCTTATTGGGATTCAATTTTAAAATCACATGCTCCCCCACCTTAAATTCTCTAGATGTCACATTCTTATATACATAAACTTTTGGTCTATCTTGATCTGTCTTTAAATTTTTCTTAATCCTATCCATCTGGTCTTCCATATCCTTGAGAAATTCTGGCCCAAGTACCACTCTGTCTGCTAGGTTATCCAAACTTACTCGAGTATTTCATTTCCTACCATACAAAGCTTCAAATAGGCTCATTTTCAATGAATCTTGATACCCATTATTATATGAAAAATCAACCAMGTGMAAGTACTCTTCCCACTTATATGGCTTATYCATCACATAMATCCTCAACATGTCTTYAATTACTTKCTTTAMTCTCTCTTTCTTCCCATATGACCGTGGATGGTATGYTGTGATAAAKTTCATATTTGTACCAAAACCTTTAAACAATCCCCTCCAAAAATTTGAAGTAAACTTTGTATCTTTATCTAAGACAATTTCCTTAGGTATCCCATGCAACCTARTAATCTCTTTCATGTAAATTTATGCAATATTAGTTGTTGTTTGAGTTTYTTTTATAGGAACAAAATGAGCAWCCTTTGTCAATTTATCAACCACTACCATGGTSTAATCATGTTTYCTTGTTGTCCTCATAAMTTTTKTTATAAATTCAATKGTTAACACTTCCCATTTCTTCTCTAGAATTGGTAAGGGTTGTAGAAACCTCAYTGGSTGCCTATGMTTAGCCTTCAYTCTCTGACATTCCATACATATGRYGATGTAATCAACAACATCCTYTTTCATTCCCAGACAGAAGAATTGGMTTTTTACTACTGCAATTKTTTTTTGGTAATTGAGATGTCCAACATATGGAACATTATGCATTTATTTTAATACCAAATTCCTGAATTCTTCGGAACTAGTAACATAAATTCTATTTTTATGCATAAGTAATCCATCTTCCTTCATCTCATACTCTTTCATTGTCCGTTGTACATCTTCTGGTTTAATCTTTCCTTTACCTGTAGGTAATGTTGATCTGTAACAACAACATGTAAAATTCTTCTCTTCAAGTCTAACTGATGCATACTAACAACTGTAGCATGCATGAGATGTACTCTTATACTAAGTGCATCGACAAATTTATTTTCTTTTCCTTTGATATGATTGATGTCAAAATCGTATTCACTTAAAAATTAAAACCATCTAATTTTCTTGGCATTCAAAGTTGGTTGTTCAAAAAGATACTTCAAACCACTATGGTTTGTTCTTAATTCAAATCTCTTTCCCATGCGATAATTCCTCCACATATTCAATGTGTGAACAATGGCAGCAAGCTCCAAGTCTTGTGTGGCATAGTTCCTCTCATGTTCTTTAATATTTCTAGAGTCATAACCAATGACAAGTCCATTTTGAGTGAGGACTCCACCAAGTCTTTCCTTGCATGCATATGTACATACCACAAAACTTTCATTTGGGTCAGTAATCTTTAAATAGGTTCACTAGTAAGTAATTCCTTCAACAAATTAAATTTCTCTTCACATTAAAATGTCAATTCGAATTTAATTCCCTTCTTTTGCAGAGAAGTGATGGGATGATAAATCTTAGAGAACCCGGCTATAAACCTTCTTTAGTAACTAGATAATCCCATAAAATATATGACTTTTGAAACATTCATGGGTATTGGACATCCTCTAATGGATTCAATCTTCTCTGGATCTACTTCTATACCTTTCTTTGAAATAATTTGTTTGGATTAATGGATCTATTCTTGGTAAAAATAACACTTAATCATCTTGGCATACAACTGATGTTCTCTTAGCACTTGCAATACCAGTATTAGGTGTTTTTCATTCTCTTCATCTGACTTAGAATATACAAGTATTTCATCCAAGAATACTATGATAAGTTTATCCAAATAATTTCTAAATATGCCATTCATTAAGCACATAAAGACAGTGGGTGCATTGGGCAGTCCAAATGACACCACTACAAATTCATAATGCCCATACCTGGTTCTAAAGGTTGTCTTATTGATGTCTTCTTCCTTGATTCTTACCTGATGGTACCATGATCTCAAGTCTATATTTGAAAATATATTTACCCCTCTTGGTTGATCAAAGAGGTCATCAATTCTGGGTAGAGGGTACTTATTCTTTATAGTGTATTTATTCAATTGTCAGAAATCAATACACAGTATCAAAGTTCCATCCTTCTTTTTGAAAAAGAGTACTGGTGCTCCCTAAGGTGAAACACTTGGACGCATGTACCCTTTCTTCAAAAATTCTTCCAACTGCATTTGTATTTATTTTAATTATGGTGTACTCATTCTATAAGGTGTTTTTGATACTGACATAGTTCCTGACACTAAATCAATAGAGAAATCTATCTCTCTCTTTGGTGGAAACCCTGGTATTTCTTGGAATACATCTTCAAATTCTTGTAGTACTGAGAGTTCTTCAAGGCTTGGCCCCTTTTTATTTTCTGGCTCCTCCACCTGGACTGTGTACAATTGACATCCTTTTCTGAAACATCTCTCTTTAGCTATAAGGTTGAAATCTCCCTTATGGATATGGGTCTTGGAACTCCTTCCACAATGCTCTGTAGTCCTTCTTCATCAAGACATGTAAATGTTTTGTTATGAAAATCTAGGAAAACATAATGCTTATCCAACCAATCCATTCCAATTAGAATATCATAATACCCCAATGGTATAATATTTATTTCATCTTTAGTATTCACACCATTAAGACTTATGGAACAACCTCTGACCATTTCATGGATTCTCCTTTTGGTTCCAGTGGATAGCTGAACCAAACTTGATTTTTCAAGCTTACTTTTCTCCAAATGTAATCTATCCACTATTTTAGGATCAATGTAACAATGACTTGATGTTGAATCAATTAAAATATCAACATGATGATGAATGATGATACCTTCCACCTCGATCATATTCGATTGGTACTCTACTTGTCAATCATCTAAAGCTACATAAATCCTTCCCATGTAATCTATTGTTGTAGCCTCTTGGATGTTGTGCATGGTCTTCACTTTGTCCTTTATGTGAGAGAAATCCTTGTACAAGTGATCTTCTTTGCATCCCAAACATTGAATTGGTGGTCTTACCCTTTTTCCCAAGGAGTCTTCTTTCTTTGATTCATCCTTAGAATACTGGTCTTGACAATTTTTATTAGGTTCATTTATGTTGGAAGGAAGTTTGAATCCCTTCTTCCTCTAATCAAACTTCTCCTTCTTCTTATCCTTCCAAGACTTATGCATGGATTCTATGCCCTTTCCTTCCTCATACAGGTATTTATCCTTATTGATGGTATTAGTCAAGGTCTTTGGTTCATCATACTGAATCTTTTCTTTATAAAAGAGAGGAAAACCACTTAAAAACCTTTGTACTATCACATTCTCATCTTTTATAAATCCCACATACTTTAGCAACCCCAATAAATTCTTCTCGTACTCTTCCATGGTTGCACTTCTCAACCTAAGTTCAAATAACTCCTGCATTTTCTTGTCATAGAAGTTTTTTCAGAGGTACTCCTTCTGAAAATAGTTCTTGAACTTCTTCCAAGTGATCCTATTCTCATTAATGTGCTCAACTTGATTCAACTGGTTCCACTACATTTCATCGTTCTCATGTAAATGGTAGGTGGAAATTTTGGCTTCTACGTTTGATGAATAGTTATGAAATTGAAAATACCTCATGAGTCCAAGAAACCATGCTTTAGAATCATCTTCCCTTCCTCTTTCATCATCAAAGGATGGTGGCTTAAGCATCCTCATCTCTCCTTGCAAACTGTCCAATTCATGTCTCCTTCTTTGGTGCCTAATAGGAGACACCTTTGGAATACTTATGGAATCTTCATATGACTAAAATTTCTTTGTTGAGTAAGGAGGTAAGTGGTTTCTATGAGTTCTTCTAGCACTTCTTCAATAACCAACTTTCCTGTGGTTATATATTCTTTCATGATACCTTCCTTCTTCCTCTTGTTTTGAGTTTGATCCCCTCTTTGTTTTCGTTTGCAACTGATTTAATATCTACATCACTTGATCATTTATTTGATTTTTTTCTCTCATCAGCTTCTCATTATCTACTTTGTAACTTTGTACTTCTAGTTTCAGGCTTCTCATGGTCTTTATCATGGTTTCTTTCTCCCCTCTGCCCTTGTGTCCATTGGATTCTATATCTAGATTACTGATGCAGGAGCATCGCTCCAATGCTGTTGTGTGTCAACAACTAGCACAACAATGCACTTGGAGGGAATAGATCCCAAGGAAGGATGCGCCAGTTGTCCCAATTTTGAGTTTATATATCAAATTTTAAATGCAAATTCAATGTAATTAAAGTTTGAAGTCTTGAGGAAATTCAAGCCCTTGTATTTTTATAGGTTGAGTGTAAAGTCACCTTTAATGGATGACAGTAGGTAGATCTAGATCCAATTCGAACTATATGTTTATTGAATGTAACTTAATGAGGTAGGTGAGGAAGGTGCGAGGAGACCCTCTTTTGTAAAAAAATATATCAATTTATTGAGATCAAGAAGGATTAATGGAATTGGAAGCTAGGAGAAGAGAGGAGAGGGGAAATACATGAAGACTCTATTGCAATCCAAGTTTGTATACATTGTAATTAACATTCGGTTTTAATAGAAAAATACATCTTTACCTGCATATGAATCTCTATGTATTTATTTGTTTGATGGATGTTTTTTTATGAATGTGTTTACCATGTATATTTATGAATGTTGTTAGTTCATGAATGTTTCATTTACATAAATAGATAGATTTCTCTATCTGTAGTTTTCTGAGTGTTTATGGTCTCTCAAGGATGGTGCAAGGAGTGCACACCAGATTTGTTAAAAAAATTAGTGAAGCCAATGCAAGGATTCCACAAGAACTCTGTTTCGAGTTCAGGAAGAGTGTGTCAAGTGGAAACACCAGAATCATTCTCAATCTCAAAAGGAGTAGTGAAAATACGGCACATCAGAGTTGTTGAACACTCTGAGAGTGAGCAGAAGGAGTGTGCCGACACTTAGTAAAGTGTAAAATATCAAAAGGAAATATGGTGCAAGTGAAATAAAACTAGAGTTACTGAACACTCCAAGGATTCAGTGCAAGGTGTGCACGAGAACTCTATTTCAAGTTCTGAGAGGATATTTCCATGTGGGCACATTAGAGTTGATGAAAACTCTGATATTTGTTTCAAGGAGTGCACAAAACAAACACAATTCTAAAGTGTTGGTCAAATATCAGGAGAATAAGTGCAAAGTGCCAAGAGGGCATAAGATATCATTTGGAGAACAAAGGGACTGAACCCTTTGAAGTCTAAGAAATTACAAGATCAAGAGAAACAATACAAGTACACATAGAGCCCTACAAGGAGTGCATAAGGAGAGAAAATTCTAAGGTTCTAGATTGGAGAAGTAATAAAAGTGTGTGCCATAGCCTAAGTCCATTTAAATTGGCAAAGATTAGGAGAGTTAGTGCAAGTGTGCACAAATTCTCTACAGGGTGTGCAGAGGTCGAGAACCTTTTAATGTTCAATTTGTGGAAGAAGCGAATGACATGCGCAAGTGAACTTGTTTCAAGTTCAAACCTCAGGAGGTGCAGTGCAATTAGTGACCAAACATTTGGTCTCGCATAGGAGAAGGAATCAAAGGACGAGCCTTTGTAAAATATCAAGAAATCCTTTATCGGAAGGAAAGTGTATATAGTTGAGGAGGAGGAGATACAACTATCGTTAGATCAGTTGTTAAGAGAAATCTAGGTCGTTGGATCATAATCTAGCCAGAAGGAGGAACGCGTGGGAGGAGAATAGATCTGAGCCATCGGATCTAAGCACGAGGATCAATAGCTATTGGATTCAAGTAAGTATCATGTGTTTTAATCCTATAATTCCTTCGAAATTAACGAGTTCAAAGATTTTTCGAGCTCGAGCCATTGAAGGTCGGAGTCCATCTCAGCCATTGATTACAATGGACACATCTCGCCAGATCTTTGATTCCAGAGACTCAACACTCGGGAGGAACTTGGATTAAAGTTGTTAATGTGAGAGAAATCCTGAAGCTCCGAAGCTCGGAGTGAATCCTGACTGTTTGCGTCAGTGCCACATGTTAGTGTATTGGTTGAGGTTAGAAAAACCCTACAGTCTGGGAGAACAGGTTTAAAAGGTTGTTCGGGTTGGGAACTCCCAAATGCCTGAAGGTCAGATTCTATCACGTCCATCCATTTTTGGGGACACATGTCCTCCTTTCCTAAGATTAGGAGGTAAACCACTCTCTAGTAGTTTGTGAAGTGAAGTGTTTGGGTGGAAGTTTCCTGGAGTACCGAAGGCCGAAACTCATCCTAGTCATCAATCTGAGGTAAGTTTCAAAACCATTTGATATCTTGTTTTAGAATTCGACACTTTGGAGATATATTGTTTTGAAGCAGGTGAAACCCCCAACACCCAAAATCCCGAAGTTCTTTCCAATCATAGATCACGACGGATATTATGGACCATTGATCCCCTCTGTTGTTCGATGCTCCACCAATTCAACATTTGGGAGGAACGCGATGACATTTTTTTAGAACTCTCGAAGCCCTGGTGCTCTGAAGTCTTGAATTTTGTTGAAAAAGATATTTTGGGCCATGATTTTATCCCTTATCCACATGGTGGACCCTCAATAGTTTTTTTGAGTCACGGGGAAGTAATATAGGACCTGTGTATGGGATTTTGAGGGCTCAACAAGGACCCAAGAGCCAATTTGGCTCCTTGATTTTGAACGATCATAGAATGAGAGGTCATGAGGACCCCAGTGAGTGGTTGGGGGTCTTCATCAAGTGGTATCAAAGCCTCATATCAATTTTTATTTGATACCATCAAGTGGTATCAGAGCACAAATAACTTTTTGTCTGATACAATCAAGTGGTATCAGAGTAGATTTTTTTCTATAGATAACAGGCAAAGGAGGAGAGACAAGTGTTGATTATTTGTAGGTGGGAATATTATTTACAAGTGTGAAGTAGAAAGAAGACTACCAGGTGGGTTCAAAGAGAAGAACCAATTGCATTCTTGAAGAAAAGGAGAGTCTATGGAACTCTTAAGTTGAGAAGTTGGAGTACAACAACCAGAGAGCAAGGAGCGATCAAGAGAAGGAGTGATTACAAGGTGTGCACCTACAATTAACATGAGTGTAAAATATCATAGAAGGTTTTAGCAGGTGAATCGAGAGGCTAAGTGAGGAGAGCTTGGCAGAGGCTGACTGTAACTCATAAAGAGAAAGTGGAAGCTCACATACATGCCAGGAGGGAAGGCATAAGGATAATATGGCTACTGAAGGATAGAAGAAAGGTCCAAGAGGACACCACAAAAAGTTAAGAAAAGAGCATATGGATAAAGAGATCAAAGAGATTACAGAGGAGCTCGAAAAGATGATGATGAGGATGCAACAGGAAGTGTGCGAAAGTTGGAGGTATGAATGGCCCATGAGGAAGAAAACAAAGTGGCACGTCCAACAATTGGTTGCTAAGAGGCAATGATAGATATTGAGGAGTTGGATGAGGCAAGTTCAAGGCCTCAGTGAAATGGAGGAAGACACTGTTTGTATTTGCAAGCCAAAATTTGGAGAAAACCTTAGTGAGGAGGAAAATAGATCGGTCAAATATCTCGTAGACTTACAAGAGGGAAGAAATGAACTTTCAGATTGCTAGGAGGAAATAAGAAGATATCCGTTGAATATTTCATAGAATGCCATGAGGGCAGAGGTGAAATTATATATTTCGAGGTGGGAAAGGTGAAGAAGATGAGACTGTCTAAAATTCTTGTGGGCTCAATAGAGAGTTCAGATTAGTAAGGAGTATTGGCAAGGATGAAGGAGAGACTATCTAAAAGTATTAGGAATTCAGAAGTGAGTTTAGATCAATAAAGAGCGATGACAGAGGAGGATCAAAAATGCATTCTAATGATTGGGTGGATTGGTATATTCATTTCAGGTAGCCCTGTAGAGGCCAACACATGTACTGCATGTGGGGAGGTGATGCAACAAACATCCAGAGAAGAGGCCAAAGAGCGTAATTTTCTTAAAATTAACAATGCATGTGTTATAGGTGCAACAAAATAAAGATAGCTAGCTGATACTTTCATAAAAGAGAATCTTGAGAAGACATTAAACGTTGCCCAGGAGAGGAGAACATAAGATCATTCAGTGGAATTGCTCAAAATTTTCAGCAAGGGAGATGAATAGGAGATGGTTGTAGAATGAGAACCTGCAATAGGAGAGAGAGAAGAAATCCTAGAACATGTTGATCTATTTGAAGAATTGGAATCCCTGAAGGAAATGGTAATAACAAAAAGTCATTGCATCCAATAGGGAAAGTTGGATATTAATGAAGAACTCCTGTCAGTTCTATCATGTTTTAAGAGACCAAAACTGCAGTGCAGACCAAGAAGCCAATCAAGGCGTGCAATTGAAAGAAGGTACACTGTCAGTGAATGGCACTTTGGGTCAAGTGGAGATCCCCTAATCTCATGAAATCCTTCATCGCTCATACAAAGACAGGCTCGCGCAGGTACAAGAGATCAATTCGAATCGGGCATGATGACAGGGACGCTTGGGTCTATTGGCAAATAAGTTCAGCCAGGTACCAAAAGAAAGAGAGCCCGAGTTTGGAGGCAGACAATGGATTCGCGCGAATCCGCCATCTCCCAAAAAAAGATAGCTAAGATCCAAAGAGAAATAAAGGGCGCTCGGGTCCCTCACAAATTGACTCAAGGAATGCTCAACAAAGAAGTGCAGGCACAAAAAGAAGGCAAGAAACCAGGGCGAGCCACTCCAGGAACGTGAAGTAAAGTAAGAAGGGCGATGGCGTCTTCCTCCAAAGGGCCAATGAGTACAGAAGAATGCTTGAAGCAGATGGACACGACCCTGGCAAATTTGTAGCAGATGCTACAGCACCAGTTAGATTTCTTGGAAAATTTGGATGTGGAAGCAGGTCGCAGGCTTGAACATCTTGAATCAGACATCACTCTGACAAAGATCGGGTTTGCTGAAGAACTAGACAAGTTGCATCAAGAATTAAAGAACCCACAACAAGAATTCGACGAAAGAATGGAGCAACTGGAGGCCAAAATGGCCCAGCTCAACAGTAACTGGAATCAGGATGAAGAAAAGTAATTTCTGAGTTAAGTGTCACTGTATCAAGTTCTCCAGCAGTCTGGCATTGTAGTAGCCATGGMTTTAAATAAGCAGTTTAGTAAGCACATAAGGAACTCTGGCAGTTAGTAGGCTTGTTTGTATTTACAGCTGTTGTAGTTAAAGCGGTATGTAGTCAAGGTAAAAGTCCCAAAGAAACATTGGGCATTTTGTAATCTGAACCAGTGGCTCTGCCACATTTCTTAATCTAATCTCATATCCGTTTATGTTAAAAAAAAAAAGAAGAGGATATGCAATAGAGTAGGTTGCAGGAGAAGAACCAACTATCAAGGACCAACTAGATAAAGAAATAGAGGAGATAAGGAGATTGATGTTGGAAGCAAAAAAGAAGGCAGATAACAACAGGGAGAGGTGGAATAGAGGAGAACCTATAGCAGTAGGAAAACAACAACATCAACAATATAGGAGAGGAGTAGGTGGACAACTCCAAAATGATTTTTGGGACCCTAGAGGATCTAAACAACAATAGAAGAGGAGCCATGAGAAGGAGCTCATGAATTTTTTTAGAATTCAAGTATGATGTAGGAGAATTTATCCAAATCATCATCCATGTAGGCATCCAATGCACTTGGAGGGAACAAATCCCAAAGAAGGATGCACCAGTCATCCCAATTTTGAGTTTAAATATCTAATTTTAAATGAAAATTCAATGTAATTAAAGTTTGAAGGCTCGAGGAAAGACAAGCCTCTTTATTTGTATAGGTCAAGTGTAAAGTCACCTGTAATAGCTGACAGTAGGTAGATATAGAGCCCATTCGGACTAGATGTTTATTGAATTTAATTTAATGAGGTAGGTGAGGAAGGCGCAAGGAGCCCCTCTTTTGTAAAAAAAATATTAATGTGTTGAGAACAAGAAGGATTAGTGCAATTGGAAATTAGGAGAAGAGAGGAGAGAATAAAGAGTTGAATACTTTGTTGTAGTCAAGCTTCATATACATTGTAATTAACATTTAGTTTTAATATAAAAAGGCATATTTCCCTACATATGAATCTCTGTGTATTTATCTGTGTAATGCATGTTTGTTTCAGAATATGTTTACCGTGTATATTTATGAATGTTGTTAGTTCATGAATGTTTCCTTTACAATAATAGATAAATTTCCCTATATATATTTTTATGAGTGTTTATGGGATCTCAAGGCTAGTGCAAGGAGTGCAGACTAGATTTGTTGAAAAACTTTGTGAAGCTAGTGGAAGGAGTGCACATGAACTTTGTTTCGAGTTTAGGAAGAACATGCCAGGTGGGCACACCAGAATCATTCTCAAGCTCATAAGGATTAGTGCAAGGAGATAACATCAGTGTTTTTGAACACTCTGACAGTGAGAACAAGGCATGCACCTACACTTAGTAAAGTGTAAAATCTCAAAAGGAAAGATTGTACAAGTGAAATCACACCATAGTTACTAAACACTTTGAGGATTCAGGGCAAGGCATGCACGAGAACTATGTTTCGAGTTTTGAGAGTAGATTTTCATGTGGGAACATCAGATTTTTTGAACACTTTGATAGCTGGAGAGAGGAGTGAAAAAAATGAACACACTACTAAAGTGTTGTTCAAAGATCAAGAGAATGAGCACAAATTTCTAGGAGGGAACAAGAGATCATTTGGAGAACAAAGGTAATAAACCATTTGAAGTCTGAGAACTTACAAGATCAGGAGAAATATCACAAGTACACATAGATCCCTGCAAGGATTGTAGAAGGAAAGAAAATTCTAAGGTTCCATATTGGAGAAGCAGCGCAAGTGTGCACCTAAGACTAAGTCCATTTAAGTTGGAAAAGATCAAGAGAGTTAGTGAAAGTGTGCACAGAGTCTCTACAAGGTGTGCAGATGTCAAAAAAAAATTAAGGTTCATTTTGTGGAAGAAGCGCAAGGAATGCATAGGTGGACTTGTTTCAAGTTCAAATCTCAGGAGGTGTAGTGTGAGAAATGACCAAAAAGTCAGTCTCCCAGAGGCGAAGGAATCAAAGGACGAGCCTTTGAAAAATATCAAGAAATACTTCATTGGAAGGAAAGTGCAGATAGCCAAGGAGGAGGAGCTACAACTATATTCAGATCAACTGTCATAAGAAATATGGGTTGTCGGATCAAAATCCAGAAAGAAGGAGGAACACATCGGAGAAGAATATATTTCAGTTGTCATATCTGAGGACGAGGATCAAAAACCATTGGATTCAAGTAATTAGTGCGTGTTTTAATCTTGGAAGTCCTTCAAACTTTGTTATTTCAGATATTTTTCAAGCTCGAGCATAAATGAGACATGATTCCCAAAGGCCTGAAGGTCGAAGTCCATCTCAACCATTGATTACAGTGGACATGTGTCACCAGATATTGGAGTCCAGAGACTCAACACTCTAGAGGAAATTAAATGAAAGTTGTTAATGTGAGAGGACTCCCGAAGCTCCGAATCTCGTAGTGGATCCTGAACGTTGGTATCAGGGCCACGTGTCAGTGTATTGGTTGAGGTTTAGAAAACCCGACAGAGTGGGGGAACAGGTTTAATTTTTTTTTTTGGGTCGGGAACTCTCGATGGCCTGAAGGATGCAGTCTATCGCTATCATCTATTTTTGGGGACATGCTTCCTCCAATCCTGAGATCAAGAGGTCTATCACCCCAAAGGAGTTTTTGAAGTGAAGTGTTTGAGTGGAAATTTCCTGGAGTCTTGAAGGTCGGAAGTCACCCCAACCATCAATCTAAGTTAAGTTTCAAAACCGTTTAATCTATGGTTTTGGAGTTCGGCACTCCGAGGATATAGTGTGTTGAAGCAGGTGAAACCCCTGAAGCATGCAATCCTAAAGTTATTTACAATCATAGATCACAACGGATATTGTGGATCGTTGATCCCCTCCACTATTAAACGCTCCACCAATTCAGTGTTAGGGAGGAATGCGATGTCATTTTGTTATAACTTATGAAGCTTGGGAGCTCCAAAGTCCTGAATTTTGTTTAAAAGGAGTGTTTGGGCCGCAATTTCATCTTGAGGCCACATGGTGGACCCTCGCTAGCTGTTTTGAGGCACGGGGAAGGAAATTAGGACATGTGTATGGGATTTTGAGGGATCATAAGGGGCCCAAGAGCCAATTCAACCCCTTGATTTTGAACGATCCTAGACCAAGAGGTCACATGGACCGCAGGGAGTGGGTGGGGGTATGCATCAATTACCAACACTAATATTTTGACCTTTGACCTCTTTATCATGGTTGTAATATCCTTCTCCATATTCCATTTCTTGAATGTATTCTTACTTTGGACTGATAATATTACACACCCCTAACTATGTAAAATGTGCAAGCAACCATTTTGTTAGGGTTATTATAAAAAAAATTAATTGTCAAACATTGCTAAAGGTATTTTTTTTTCTTCTCAACTAATTCAGAAAAATATATCAGTCTTCCCAGCATAACAATTCCCTATTATTTTCCTCAGAATCCTCCATCCCAATGGCTAAAATCTCTCTGCAATTTGATATCAGAGATAACATTTAGGGCTACCTGAAATAAATTTCACTGTCATTCCCCCCTCTTTAGCTGATACATAATTGAATTATCCAAAGGTGCTTCCCTCAAACCATGCCCCTAGGTGACCATGGCTCGAACCCTCAGGATTAATCCTTCCTTAGCACCTCGCTCCATGTTCTTCCACATGGGAGATTGCAAAAAAAACAAAATCAAGGGTTGGGTTATCTCCCAGACCCTTTTTACCTTATCATGAGACCAATGTTGGGAATAAGTCCTCTAGACTTTGGTCTTCGACTATTCTTCATTGTCAACTTCCAATTTCTCTCGGAGCTACATTTTATTGAAGTCTTCACTAACTCAACCATAAAAAACTGGATGGTCCAGACTTGATCTCTTTTTGAATGGACGACCCTGCCCCTAGCTGGTGGCTTCAACGAAAATCAAAAGTGGCGACTTAATCAAATATTGAGATGGACGATCCCCTCCAAATCGAAAATTCGTTGCTTCAAGGCTACGAGACATTCAACTCTCGTGTATCTCAATTCCCCGAGAGTGAAAATCCTCTGAAGTACTTACCCTGTTCCTCCTTCTTGATCCAACGGTAGAGAGAGGTCTCGAAGGGATCTCAAATCAACGGTATACATGCCTTCACTACTTCGAGCTTTGAAAATTCTCACAGACAAAACTTGCACACCCTCGAAGTCACATACTTCTAGAGATGACCTGGAATGTTGATGTCACCTAGGGTGATGTGGACCTGTGGAACATGTGCCACATGTCACTAAAAAATGGATATATTGGGGTCCAAAAGGTGTTGAATACAGGTGACAGGTCTCCCCACACAACCCCTTGCTATGTATCACAAGCCACATCATCAACCACATGGATGATCCCCAATCACAACTCCATATATAATGGCTCACATGACTTCATGGTTTTACACCTCTATGAATTCTACACTTCAAGCCTTCTACACTCTAGGGTTTTACTCTACAAATTACTTCGATTTTCTAGAGTGACAAAGTTCTGAAGCTTGAAATTCGCTACCTTTCTACCACAACTAGATATGATGGCCCAAAACACTCCCAAATTTCTCCCCTCAATCTAACGATCGATGGGGACTATGGGACTTTGGCACTCTCGAGCTCCGGGCTATAACAATTCATGAAATTTTAAAACTCCTGGAGTGAAAAATCCATAACTGGTCATTGCTAAATAACTACGATAAATGACAGAGGTCCCTCCATGCCTCCCATTATATCGAACGACTGATTGGGCTTTGCAACTCCAGCCTTCAACAGTTCAGGATTTTCCTTCCTACCAAGATCTTAGAAGCGACGAAGTTTTGAAATTCTTCCTTTCTTGCTTGTCTTCGATCGATGACTAATGATCGATTATCCATATCCAATGGTTGGGATTTAATTCTTACCCAACCTCTTGTTCGCCTCCATCATACGGCCCTTGATCACCCATCTTCTGATCCGATGGTTTAAATCTCCCTCGTTCCCATGATGGTGATCGCTCCAGAATTCAAAACGAACAGTCATGATTGCACTATCCTTTACAAAGGATATCTGACATTCTGGATACCACGCAATCTATGCAATGCCATTTCTCCTAAGATTCCCAATTCAAGGTGTACTTGATCTTAACCACAATATCTTGTCTAATATATCCTTCCCATTCCAACCTGGTGTTTCAAATTGTGGCTTTGATACCAATCTATAATGTACCGATCCACCCATATGTCAAACTACATCACTTAATCCGACTTTAACAAAACCAACCACCCATAGTCGAGGCACGCTGCAGTCCAGGGACTCACTTCAAACTGAGTTATCTCAATTTGAATCACTTCTAATTTAATTAAGAGACATGAAAGCCACATGCAAAAATAAATATTCGTGCCACAACATAAACTAATACATGCAGAACAATAACCAACAAGCATGCATATTCTAAATATTAAATTCAAAGATAAATAAATACATAACATAATAAATCATACATAGGTAAATAACCATAACAAAGATCACTTACCTTTTCTGAAAAGAAGACACCAACTGATTGTAGAACAAGGACATTCCATCTAACCATAGACATCATTGTTCCAAGTATCAAGAACAATGTCACCCCCGAGCCAGGGCTATGAGTTCACAAGGATGGATTCCATGTTGTCACTCAGCTTCCCAGGCCAGTCAAAACTCAAACTCTCATATTCCTTTTATCACTTACAACAATCCAAAGTACACGAGCTCTCTTCTACCTAGTCTACACAACCCAATAGAATGGACCCCCTTCTCTGCCACACAGTCCCTCAGGATATCCATCTCTTCCAGGGATCTAGTGCTTCTGGTCAAGAATCTCCCTACTAGGAATCTCAAGACTCACAACTATGAGTTAATTGAAACACGGGCCAAGGCATCAGAGACATGTAGGCACCAACTCCTGGTTGGAATATACCAATAGTCTATACAACCAACGACTATGGATTTTCTCATCAATTTGGTTTCCTTCCCCCAAGCAACTCTAGAATCAAATGGGACGAGTAGGTGAGGGGATGAGTGGAGAACATAAGATAAATGAAAGGTGAGAATGATGGAGAATGAATGAGAGAGTGTGAATGAAGAAACAAATCCCAAAGAACAAAAACCAACCCCAACCACAGACCAAGGATGAGTTTATGTACTTCTTGGAATTAAGGAACCCCATGGTCTTCCCCCAAGAAGCTCATGTAATTGTTATTCTCCACTAAAAACATAAATGGATAAATAAAATATAAAATAAGTACTCAACCCCTCAAGCCTCCTCTCTTGTGGAATAATATCCCCCTATAGATCTTGTCCTTGTCCGTCTAGCAGCCAACAATGTGTTTTATATTAATAATGATCAAAATATTACATTTCCTAGGCACAATGGCCTCTTAATAATTTTTTAGGCACTCTAGCCTTTCATAACTTAACAAAATACAATATTTAATATGGGGTTCAAAATCGGGGCATTACAACGAGACATTATGTTTATGCGTCGATTATTGACAACTAAATAAAATGACAATAAAAAATAAGTATCTCGTACCGAGAATTAATGATTTGTTTGATCAAGTGGGAGGGGTGAAAGTATTTTATAAAATTGATCTAAGATATGGTTATCATCAAATCAAAATTAAGGATGAGGACATTAACAAAATAACTTTTCAAACATGATATGGACATTATGAATTTGTGGTAATTTATTTTGGACCAATGCACCAACAAATTTTATTTTCCTAATGAACAATATATTCAGTCAGTGTCTAGATAAGTTTGTTTTGACTTTTATAGATGACATTCTGATTTATTCAAAAATGGAAAAAGAGCATGAAGGGAACCTAAGAATAGTGCTACAAATGTTACGAGAACATCAACTCTATGCTAAATTCAACAAATGTGACTTCTACCAAAAAAATATACAATACTTGGGACATATTATTTTAGATGATGGAATAACAGTGGATTCAAAAAAGATAAAGGAAATTGTAGAATGGCCTAGACCCATGAATGTAGTGAAGATACGATCGTTCATGGGTATCACATGACACTACAAAAGGTTCATTGAAAATTTCTCTAAAACCACTTTTTCTATTACATCATTGCAAAAAAAGGGGGAAAAGTTTATTTGGTCACAAGAATGCCAAGAAAGTTTCTATGAGTTAAAGATATGATTAACTACTACACCAATTCTTAAAGTCATCAAACCTTATAAAGACTTCACAATATGCATTGATGCTAGAAAATGATACATGATTTCTTATGAATCAAGAAGTTAAAGGATCATGAGTGAAACTTATATGTGACACATGAATTGGAGTTACCTTCTCTTATACATGCATTAAAAATATGGCATCATTACTTAATAGGAAGGAAATTTCTGATTTTAATAGGAAATAGTGGTGTAAAGTATTTGTTGAATAAACAAGGATTGAATGCACGACAAGCAAGATGGCTTGCATTTTTAAGAGAATTTGATTTTGAAATCAAACACATTAAGGGTAAGGAAAATAAAGTTGCAGACACACTTAGTAGAAGGGAAATTGGTATTTATGAATTAATTATGAGTAAATACAACAACGACCTCAAGGACAAAATCAGATTTGTAGGTAAAATAGAAAATGAATACGCAAAAATAAAGGAAAAATTGTTGAAAGGTGAAGAGGAAACAAACATGACAAATTTCAAAATCGACAAAGAGGGAGTTTTGAAGTTTAAAAAAAAAATGTACATACCAAATTTGATGGAATTGAAATTTCTAATCCTTAATGAAATCAATAAAAAGCCTTCTGCAGGCCATCTCGGATATCATAAAATGATTTCAGCACTAACAAAACAGTTTTATTATCCTAATATGAAAATTGATACAACTGACTACTTGGCAAAGTGTTTAGAATGTCAACGAGTAAAGGTGCAACATCAACATCTAGCAGGATTATTGCATCCTTTCCTTTTACTAGAATGGAAATGGGAATCAATGGATTTCATCACAGGTTTTCCAAAAACTCAAAAAATAACATGACTTAATTATGGTAGTAGTGGATAAGTTAAGTAAATCTACACATTTTATACCAGTAAATTCTACTTACAATGTTGTTCATATTTCATAAATTTTTATGAAATATATTTTTAGATTACATGGAGTACCAAAGAAATTAACTTCTAACAGGGATGTTAAGTTTAATTCGAATTTTTGGAAGGTATTGTTTTCAGTTCTTGAAACTCAAATGAAATTTAGTACCAATTAGAATCCAGAGACAGATGGAAAAACCAAATGTACTAACCATATTATTGAAGACATCCTCCAAATGTATGTTATGGATAAACCGAAAAAATGGGAAGACTTCTTTCCTCTAGTAGAATTCTCCTACAATAACGAGTATCAATCTTCAACCAAAATGAGTCCATTTGAAATCCTTTATGGAAAGAAAGGTATGAATCCTATCAGTTGGGATGATCTAGTAGATAGGATTATGGTTGGACCATATATGTTACAGAAAATGGAATCAATGGTTAAAACGAATGAACAAAATTTAAAGGTGGTGCAGGATCAACAAAAGAGTTATGCAGATCAGAACATAGTACATAAATAATTTAATATTGGAGATCATGTTTATCTCCAGGTTAAGGCAAGATAGAGTTCACTGAAACTTGGAAAATGTACAAAACTAGAAACAAGGTATTTTGGACCATTTAAAGTGCTAGCTCACATTGTCCCAATAGCATATTAGCCAGCACTATCAACAAGTTTAAGAGTTCATAATATTTTTCATATTTTGTTGTTAAAGAAGTATGTGCATTAACCTATTCATGTAATTTATAATAATTTGTTATAGGTGGAACTAGAAGGAGACTTTCACGTGGAATCTTTGTGGATTATGGACAAGAAAGAAACAATGTTCGAGAACCAACTCATCTTACAGGAAAAAGTGCAGTGGAAGAACTTTAGTCCAGAAGAAGCTACTTGAGAGTTGGATGATGTCATCAGGTAGACATATCCAACTCTATTCCAAGGATGACCGGGAAAGAATAATCATTTAACATTGAGGATGGTGTTAATTACAAGGGGGAGAGTATGTAATACCCCTCAAACAAATTATAATTTCTAGGAAAAATAATTGTTATTAATTTAATTTTTGTGCAAGATAGTGACTTGTCAAGTGTGTTTAATTACTAGACAGATGTAAGAGACAATATTTTTATTTAATTAAATAAGGGGGATAGAAGGAACACACAATTTAAAAGAGATGATTATGAATCCATGAGTGGGGAATAGGTTGGATCTAACCTTGGGAATGCAATGAATGTGTCGAAAGTAAATTTTGATGATTGAGACACCCTAAAAATCAAGGATTTCCAAAGCTACGAAAAATTGCCAAGGAGGGAAATACCTTGGAAAATACTAAGACCTGTAAAAAATGATATATACACATGTTTGAGGAGGAAGGACACTGCTTAGCATGTGGAAGAGAAGAATTCGGTGGTAAAATTTTTGTTAGTGATTCAGAAGAGTACAAAGGATGTTGATGTGTGAGCACTAAGGTGTTAGCCAACTATTGAAGAAACAAAGATTATGATGGAATAGGAGGCTCGATCTCACCCTTATGGATTCATGATGAGGCTTGGGGGTGATTGGATCAAGTTACCTGGATGATCCTTTCTAAGGTTGGGTGGAATTTGGATGGTCCTTTTGTTTTCCCAGGGTTTTATGGAAGAGCCTAATGTTATTAGTCAAATTATGAAGTGTTATTTGCTATGTTGATTAATATAGTTTATATAATATCTTCTTTAAATAATCTATAATGGAGAATATCAAACAAAGGTACTTATGTTTTTGAGTAAGAAAACATACACATATATAGATTGATGTTGTTGTGTAAGAAATTATATATAAATAAGTTGATTCAGATCTAAATTCTGTCTAACTAATTTTCATAATGTTTTGACATAAGATTACTCCAATTTATCTCTTTTAATTCAGTTTTAGATGATTTCATGATAGACGCAACAAAGTGTAACATCCCGCTCTGGCGCACTTACCAAACCTATTCTTTGAGGACACTTGCTCGCAAGTGATCTGGATTTATATGATGATAAAACTTTTCTTTCATTATGATACATTGAGTTATACGACAGGATGTTTTTACTACCTTGATGTAGACAGGTGCCGCTGACTCAGTTTCTTTGAGTGTGCAGGGTTTCGGACCTTGAGGATGCAGAGGCATCGGTGGAACTCCCTTGGACTCCGGATTGAGTCAGGGAGTGGGATTTTTGATTTGTTTCATTTATGGTGATATTGTTTCGATTTGATGATATGCTATTAATTTTATGATGTGTTGCTGACATGATCTGATATGATGGTTGATGATGCAGGCTGACGATAGCTTGCCGACCGGACTCACATATGGAGTAAAGGGGCCACACATGAGTTCCAGAGATAATGAGGGAGAGGTGTGGACAACAGCCCTGCCACAGCCTACTAGCACTCCCGCCATGGCTCGAATTGTAGGTTAACGATTACCTAGTTCGAGAGGATCCACGATGCCATGAGGGCAGACTGCGACAGTCGCTCATGATGATTCTAAGGGGCGCGCAATAAGGCGGGGGCCTTATTCCTTAGAGCCCTTAGTCTCCCACAAGA
>ML812728.1:61984-72431 GCA_009831015.1 Picea engelmannii
ATAAAGTAGATTATAGTACAAGGAATATATAGTATAATCCATTACTATCACTAAGCGTTATACGATAACACCTTACTAAATTTAAGGAAACTAATGATGGTATGAGTGTTCTGGTGATAAGAGACGGAAAATTATTATGTGTATCATTTAGACCGCTTAGTTGATGGGTGTGTCAATTAATTTCACTAGTTGGCGGACTCTATATTAGTAGTAACATTGTATCGAGAGCTGGATAATGGAGAAACTGGAGAACCAATTGTCTAACCGTTAACTAAATCAGTTCCATCGAGACTAGTTAATGCTCCTGGTAACGTTCTGCTAGTTGTTAATGCTCCTGGTAACGTTCTGCAGACTCTATATGACACGAATGTAATATTAAAACTTTATAACTATTGACGTGTGTTGAATAACCATTTACCCATATCGTTAACTTGTAGACAAACAATAATGATAAGAGATACTTAGTATATAGTAGTTTCGGTGAGAACAATTTCTACTTGGGATGGAGTATTAGTAATTATTGCGTGAATTATAGCATTAATGCTATTGCAGAGATTAATTAATGAACAAAATATTTCCATATCGTTAACTTGTAGACAAACAATAATGATAAGAGATACTTAGTTTATAGTAGTTTCTGTGAGAACAATTTCTACTTGGGATGGAGTATTAGTAATTATTGCGTGAATTATAGCATTAATGCTATTGCAGAGATTAATTAATGAACAAAATTTTTGCATGGTAAAATATTTCTTCATTAAAATAAGGAACGTTTTTTTAGACTAAGTATTCTTACCCAAAGGATATAAGTAGAAAACTTTGTTATGTCGAAAGGCGTATATTTATTGGAGATGGGCACAATTAATGAACTTTTAATCTTAAATTCTAATATGATGGTTAGGCATTAAAGATGCTAGCATATTCTTAGTCGTCCTCCAAAATCAATGAGTCAGATTTATTGTTGATAACTTATTTGCATTTATAAATGCATCAGTTAACTTGTTTACTTTTTAACATTTACCTAATCATATTAAGAAATTACTGTAACATTATATGATTGCCACATTTATGATTAACTTTTGAAAATTTTCAACTATCAGTGAGTTTCATTATCTGCCTCAGTTATTAGCACGTTTCATTTCTCATTCTCTACCTCATTCTGGCTTTCGACGTTCACCAGCCACTAACTCGCGGCTATGCTAGTGTTGTATTCCAATTTAAATTTCAAATATATTAATTATAAATCGTCTCTGTCCATTACTCATATACCAAGTTCATAATAAGTTTTCAAAAAGGAAATAAACTTTTAGGAATAGAAAGTGGAGGATATGTTAAGTTAATAAAAATATATGCTAAAGAACTTAAATGATAATAGTTTGTTTGAATTTAATAATAAATCGAACCATAAGTACAAGGTTATGACTTTAGTGAATTTAATTATGTTAAATATTCATTAAGTGTAACACATAAATAAATTGCTTGTAGCATGTAGTTATCATTCTATTAATGAATTATATTAGTAACTAATACTAGTGAATAACATGAAGAGTTTCATTAATGATTTAACCTTCCTTGACATTAAGGATATTTTAGGTTTTTTTAAGACATAAGTTATAAGGTGATAACATAAGATGTTGATAATGAATTAGTTCTAATTATATATTTATAATTAGAATTATCTTGACGACTTCTTCATAATAGTTTTAGTTTTAGCTAACAACTTAATATCGATGAATTGGTATGGAAATTAAATTTCTTATTTACAATTTCTACTTGTGCCTCAGATTAAACAAAGGTAAAGGTTCTGCAACCATAATGTTGATGGATTATTAAGTTAATGATTATTGTATCATGTGATTAGCTAGAAGCTTTAGACTCACTATGTATCTAAGTAGTTTTTATTTTATTTAATTGTTCGATCATTTACATAGATGGAATATTTTTCCTTCATCATTGATGATTATAGTTGTGTATGTATGGAAGATATTTTACTTTAATCTTTGATGAATGTTCATCTCTTTTCTTAAGAATATTTCTCTTTTAGTCATTTACTGTCGATCTAGTTCAAATTTTGAATAGGATGGGATATGGGTATAGATATCTTCATGTTCCTCAGAACAACTACCAAATCTGACACCTTTAATGGTCAAATTAAATTGGATGAATCCTTGACTTGAGTGTTGATTATGTGTGTTGATGGTCCCAACATTGCAGAGTAGGATTTGATGGGTAATTGTAGTTTATCCGTATTTTATTTGTGTGATCTAATATTAGAGATTTCTACATATTAATCTTATTAAAATTCTATTGATAATTATATCGTGATAGTGTTCTGAAGTTCATGTTAATAAGAACATATCAATTACTATGTTATTAATATTGATGTATAACATTGGCATGTATTATAATGAGGTTTTGTGAGTGTGCATGGAACATGATGACACGATGAGGATGATGATGGTATCGATGGAATACCTTGGAATCCAGATCATGTTAGAGAGTGCACTATAGATTTTGCTTATGAGTACTTGATTTTATTATGCATGTATTATGATGATGATTTTAGTTATGGATTTTATGTATAAGAGTTATTAATATTATTTTTCTAGTGTAGTATTGACTCCAAATGTCTGACAACTTCCAAATTAAATCAAAAGAAAACAACATAAATAATGGTGAGTGACAACCTTAGAGCACGTCAATGCATATTGAAGGGAACATCGCATAATAAAAATTAGTAAATTAATAAGAACGTAGAAGACCATAAAGAATAAAATGAATACTTAAAATTGATTAGAAAAGAGAATATTAATTTTACATTAATTTATGAACTAATGTTTATGTCTAAATAAACTATAATAATGTGTTTCAGGGAAATTCAAACTAAATAAAAACTAGTAAAGAGAGAATAAAATTCTAGACATGTGCATAATATGTGCATGAAATTAATAAAATAAAATTTTAAATTCAAAGAAATTATTTCATGAGGAAATCCTAAGTAAAACTAGACTCTAAATCCTAACTAAGAGAAGAATCCTAATCTAACTCCAACAATAATTTAGTTAGGAGACACAATAAAGGAGAAATTGGGAAATTAAGAGACAAATAGGAGAAAATATAGGAATTAATTGTGAAGGTGAGGAAAATTTCAAAAAAATTGTTTCATTATAAAGAAATAAACATGTGCAACTTGAAGGAAGAGTGGCATGTGCTTGGGCTGAATAATCTCTAAATTAATTATTAAAAATGATCAAATTATGCATGAAATGACAAGTGTCAAGGAATATTTTTTTATAAAAATAAGGGAGAAGAAGGAGTAAGGGACCCTAATGTTGGATGACTAAAATGTTGTCAAAAATTATTGTGACTAGTTTTCTTGTGTGAGTTGGACTGAATGATTTGCATAGGAGGTGGAAGCCTCTCCTTGTGAGGGAAAGTTTAAATTAGCTACAATCTAAATTTATGTGTGCGACCCCTTTGTGACTTAAGGGGATAACGGGGAAGAAGAATACCCCTAACATTGGATGGGAGGTACTAGTGAAATCGTCTTGATTAAAAAATGAAAGACATTGTGCAAGTCTATGGATTGAATATCAACAAGATATATCATTCTTCTTCTAGTTAGGGTATTTAAATATTTTAGTTGTTTATTGTTTAACAATAAATCTCATTATGAAATTATCACTTAATGAAGGTTAGACATAATTGATCCTGCACATCAAATACATCGGTGATTGATAAGGTTACGGTAAATTTTTACCAAAACCTTCGACTGTGTTACCGAGGATATTTTCGGTCCAACTTATCCTTGATCATATCCTTTTGATTCAATTAAGTGATAAATCTTATCTAAGGTATTGAAGTGAATGATGAGCTTACAAATTTGCGCCTAAATAAATTTCTCTCTAAGATTTTCAATTAATAATGGAAATAATTTAAATCAATTATATATATATATATATATATATTAATAAAGAAAAAAGAATTAATTGTAATATTAAATTAATTAATTATATTATTTAAATAATAGATTCAAAAGAATTAATCATAATTAATTGATCCTTATGTCTATTTAAGTAAAGTTGGATGATTGACAATCTTATTAGAGTTAAAGGTATGACCTGCCTAGTTGTCTAAAAAAAATCATTAGTGGGCAAGTTGCGTAACCTCAACAAAAGTATAAAAATAAATAATTACACATTTATACCCTATTGCATCACTAGATAAAACTTTGGGAATTAGTGTGAGACCCTTAATAATTTCTTGATGAGTTTTGTTTAAATTTGTGCATAAGTGATGTAATACTTTAATTGAACGACTAATGATGTTGAAAATAGTTGCATTCTTTTGTAAGTTAACCGTGACTATCATCTTATATATTATATATTCTTTTCATTGCTTACTCATTAATGATTAGTTAAATTAAGGCATTATATATGGTATCAGAGCAGGGTTCCACTCTCTGACATGATACCCATTAGGACTTCCAATACATTATATTTAATTAAATATGTATAACTAATATAAATTGAATTTTTTTTATGAAAGGTATCATGGTTAGAGGACGAAGAATGACTAGACATTGGGGTGCGAGAGGAAGAGGTATGCCTCATCCAAGTACACCTACACTCAAGGGCTCTACTCCACACACAGAGGATCATACTACCGAGCAGGAGAATGTTGCAGTGTGCGATGTCATGGGTATGATGAGGTATTTTCAAAGGATGTTAGAAGTGTTGATAAATCTCCTTGATCATGATGAGGGTAGAGGATATGCACCCAATGAGGGTTCTCAACACCCTCTTGTAGCTAGTGGTAGTGTTCATAGAGAAATCAAGAAGGTAAAATTTCCCAAATTTTGGGGTTATATGGATTGATTAGCCACCGAAACTTGGTTGGAGAATATGACAATGTGTTTTTCATTGTGTGATTATACCTCCAACATGCAAGAAAAAATGACAGTCTTCCAGCTGAAAGGGAGTGCACTTCTTTGGTGGAAGACACTCTTACCACAACTAAATATTGAAATTGAAAACATGTCTTGGGAATTATTCGAGGAGAGATTTTGAGAGAGACACCTATCTGATGAGTTCATGGAGTGACAACTCAATGAATTAAACACCTTATGACAGGGAAATCATATAGTACCTGAGTATGAGGTTAGATTTATGGAGTTTCTCATATATGCTCCATTCTTAAACAATGAAAAGTTACAGGTGAATAAGTTTGATTTTGTCTCAACTACAATATCCGTGCTAAGATGAGGATTATGATGCTTCATACTTTGCACGATGTAGTACAAAAATATTTTATCATTAAGGAGGAATTTGACAGTGTAGGTCAGGGTAGGAATCCTTCCAGGAAGACATGGCAGACTCCACATAGAACTTCGTAGTAGTAGACACCCATTAGACACACTTCTTGGCATCGTGATACACCTAGAGGAACTGTATTTTATACACCACGCAGACATGCTACCATTCATAGGACTTCTTATAGAGAAATAATGGAACAACAGTCACATTGTTATCAATAACAACAACAATATAGATATGTTCCATAAAACATATCAAGACCCTAGAACCCTAGACCAACAGATTCTTCATCTAGAACTAGGAGTACCAACCCTAAAAATGAACTTTGGACTTATGGAGAGCCCCATTATTAAATAGATTGTCCTATAGATAAGGAAAGACAAAATGGATCAGCATCACAAATGATAGTAGGATATCCAGGCAAGGCCCATATGATTCATGCATTGGTGAATAACTGCTAGGATGAGCATCAATCCACAATGCTCAAGACTTTAGGTGTGATATCAGATAAATAGTTTAGTATTTTGATAGATCCAGGAGCTAATCACATCTTTATTTCTAGTGTTTCACTCAAAATAATTAAGGTGAAGGAATTCGAACAAGACGAGTTTAGATATGTATAATTAACATCAAGAGCCAAGAAAAAAGTTGAAGGAAAGATTAATGATTGTACTATTAATTTGGTTGAATTCATCGCTAGTGTATCCCTTTTTTTCACAACCTTGGAATCTTATGACATTGTAATAGGGATGTATTGGTTAGAATCGCACAACGTGATACTTAACTGTAAGACACAAAGTTTAATATTAATTGATGATTTAGGAAAAAATAGAGTAATTATAGGAAGAAACCAAGGAGTATCGCTAAGATTGATCACTTCCCTAGAATTGAAGAAAAATATGTGCAAAGGATGTAAGTTTTATGCCATTTTGCCTCTTAATAAAAAGGGTGACACAAAAAAATTGGAAGACTTTCTGGTAGTATCAGAGTTTGTTGTTATTTTTCTTGAGGAACTACCAGGTGTACCGCAAAAAAGAAAATTGGAATTTACTATAGATCTAAAACATAGAATATAACCAATTACAAGAATGTCATATCAAAAGTCGACACATGAATTGCAATAGTTAAATATGCAATTGAAAGAGTTATTATATTTTGGACTTATACATCCAAGTGTATCACCGTGGGGTGCACTAGTAACTTTTGTAAGAAAGAAGGAAGAGTTGTGGAGGCTTTGCATTGACTATTTCCAATTAAACAAAGGCACAAACAAGAATCAATACATGTTATCGATAATTGATGATTTATTTGATCAAATGAGGGGGTAAATGGTATTTTCAAAAATTGATTTGAGATCAGGATATCACCAATTGTGAATCAAAGAGGAAGGCATTCCTAAAACAAAATTTAAAACAAGATTTGGACATTATGAATTTTCTTTATTACCATTTGGATTAACAAATTCCCCTGGTGTATTCATGAGTTTAATGAATGGGGTATTCTACGAATACTTGGAAAATTTTGTATAGGTATTTATTGAGGATATATTAATTTACTCTCGGACAAGGGAGAAACATGAAGAACATATGACATTAGTTTTGCAGTGCTTAACAGAAAAAATTGTACGCAAAATTGTTGAAATGTTCATTTTATCAGACAAGGATTCATTATTTGGGACACATTATTTCAGGAGAAGGTATCGTTGTGGATACAACAAAGATAGAGGCTATTATGGAATTTCCAACCCCGACAAACATTCAAGAACTACATATATTTATGGGATTAGTAGGTTAATATAGAAGTTTCGTCCAAGGATTTTCAAAAATAGCAAATCCAATTACGAAATTTCAAAAGAAGAATAAGAAATTCATATGTTTAGAGAAATGCGTTGAAGCATTTTAGAAGATTA
This sequence comes from Picea engelmannii, assembly GCA_009831015.1. Classification (NCBI taxonomy): domain Eukaryota; kingdom Viridiplantae; phylum Streptophyta; class Pinopsida; order Pinales; family Pinaceae; genus Picea; species Picea engelmannii. Next base: position 69,209 of record ML812728.1, read on the forward strand.
AATAATTATTCAAAACAACACCGATATTGAAGCTCCCTCACATGGACAAGGAATTCGTAGTTTTCACTAACACATCCAAGGAAGGACTTGGTGGAGTACTAATGCAAGAAGGTTGATTTATGGCATATATTTCAAGGAAAATAAGAATTCATGAAGTGTAGCAGACATATACTTCTAAACATCATTTACTTTCATAAGCAATTTATTTCATGAACTGGGATAATAACTTCATAACATAACAACAATCTTCATAAGAGCAACTTCAATAACTTAAATTTATCAATGAATAATGATTGCATGGAAGAATGAAATAAACACATAGTTTAACAAATTACCTGGTTCTGATGCTAATTTATGTTTCCTTGCTGCCTTGCTGTTGCCTTCCTGCTACCTGAAACACAGACCAACCCTGCCAAAAACAAAGAATAACTGCCCAAACCTACTGCCCTCCCTGCCAACTAGGAAAACTACCTAGCTCCAAGATATCTATGGATATCCTGGCCCCCGTGCCCAAAACCTCCAGCAACTCGGTGCCTCCACTGATCAAGCCACATCCAGAAACTCTCTGCTCACAGCAAATCTCCCAATCCTCCCAGAATCCATCCTCCGTCGAATGCCCCTCATGTCCACCTCCCTTCCTGCCTTATTCCTCCTTCACCAACTCCTGCAGTTACTTCCTCAACCACCCCCGTGCATGCCCCTTATCCTTCCTTTAATGTTTTATCTTCTTGGGATTCATAGGCTATCCCTTGTTACATACACAGCCATTTTATATCATATACCATTAATATATTAAGTCCATTACGCAAGTTATTAAATGTAGTTTGTAGTTAAATTATTAATTAATTAATCTCAATTATATCCTTTAATTAATTAATAACTCACTTAATTAATATCATTAAATCATCTTGTTTAATTAATACCTTGTTAACACAATTAATCCCCTAATTAGTTTTACTTTATAATTCTTAAACATTTATCCAACTAGGGTCGTTACATCAAGAAAATTACACTACACATGATTTGGAATTATTAGCGCTTGTTTATGCCTTTCAATTTTTGAGACACTGCCTCATTAGAAAAAAAATCGAATTGAAAAATGATCATAGTGGATTGCAACAAATCTTTACACAGAGTGACTTGAACGCACAAAAAAGACGTTGGTTATAAATTTAAAGTGAGTATGATAGTGAAATCACATACATTAAAGGAACAATTAATAGAGTATCATGTGTGTTAAGTCGGAGACCACACATTTACTCAGTAATACCACTAAAATCGAACCTTCAGGAAAATATTAGTATTATAGATTGATGATGACTGGTACAAGGAAGTAAAAGAAAATATGAGAAAAGATAAGATGATGATACCTAGATATGAGAGTTATTATTTGGATAGTGACACACTATTAAGATATAATGGCATAAGGGCCATATTCTTGTTCATGTTCATAAATTGATATAAAATTTATATTTGCTTTTCTAATCAATTTTAGGTATTCATTTTATTCTCCATGGTCTTCTAAGTTCTTATTAATTTATTAATTTTTATCATGTGAAATTCCCTTCAAATGCACTGACGTGCTCCAAGGGCATCACTCACCATTCTTTCTGTTGTTCAATTTTGTCTTAGTTTGGAAGTTGTGTCACGTTTGGAGTCAATACTCCACTTGTCAACCTTGTGTGAGACTAACAGATTGTTGAGGAATAAGGAATATGCCTTATTGTGTGCCTCTCAAAAATATTTGTGAGTGACAATCTCAGTCTTCCCTCATAACATCGTGAACCTCACAGGAACAAGGTATTCATTAACCTTCAGTTCATGTCACTGTGGGAGTGCTATAAGGCTTTGACAGGGACACTCCCACACCTCTCCCTAATCTATATCATATTTTTGTATGACCCCTTTACTCCATATGCGATTCTGATTAGAAATCATTACCATGTCTGCATCCACTAACAAAATAATATTAATAACTCTTATACATGAAATCCTTAACTAAAATCAGCATCATAATACATGCATAATAAAATCAAGTACTCATAATGAAAATCAATAGTTCATTCCTTCACTTGATCCATAGTCCAAGATATTTCATCGATTCCATCAACATCCTCATCGTGTCATATTTCCTTCACACTCAGGAAAACTCATCATAATATCTTCCAATGATATACATCAATATTAATAACATATAAAAATTTCAAGACTCAATTATAGCATAAACTTTAACTCATAAACCAAATGAGTTATTCATATAGTACCATGTTTAGCCGGATCACTTGCATGCAAGTGTCCTCAAAGAATAAATTAGTGATATGACTATGTGCTCAATGAAATATGGATGTTACATACAACCCCTCTTGTTTTAAACTTCGTCCTGAAGTTTATAGAATATTACAATGAAAACAATAAATGTAGCTGCTACTAATATATCTAACTATCTTTCAAAATAAATATGGAAAATGTTGAAGCATATTTGGTGCATCCTCCCAAGTGGTAGATTGTGTACTATAACTGTCCCACTAGACCTTGACCGGATTGACCAATCAACATTGTAGTTGTTGAGTGTGATGGTCCAGTATGTGGATTGGCTCCGCTATGAGAGAACCCTCATTCAATAACTGCAATGAACTAAAATCAATAACCTGTGATGGATTTGAAATATAATGACGTAAAACTGAAACATGAAACACATCATGCATATGGACCAAAGAATACAGTAAGCCTAGTAGGTAAGCCATGAGTCCTTTATTTCTCTAACTTCAAAAGGTCACACAAACCTTGGAGAGAGTTTAGCACCCTTTCCAAACTTAATCGAACTCTTATGTGAATTCACAAACAAGAACACTTTTTCACCAACCTTATAACCATGTTCTATACGATGCGCATATGCATAATTCTTTTGTCGGTATTGCATGTCCTTAATCATTTTGTTTATAAATCGCATATTATATTCCATTTATTGAATCACTTATGGTCCCACCAGGACCCTATCTTCTAGTTGATCCCATCTCAAAGGTGTCCTACACAGTCATCTATATAGAAACTCAAAAGGTTCCATATTTATAGAACTTTGTTAACTGTTATTATACACAAATTCTACCAATGGTAAAAATTCTTCCCATTTTTTTTGTTGATACATCACATACATTCCAAGCATATCTTCTAGAATTTGATTCATTCTTTCCATTTTTCCATTGGTTTCGTGGTGACATGTTGT